>VYZQ01001283.1:45717-75687 GCA_013400655.1 Mystacornis crossleyi
AGTTCATCTAACACAAGACATATCCAGTGTCTCATGTTCTCTTTTGCAAACTGATCTATCACACTGTGAGTGCTGTGATAATAGAAAACAAACATAATCCCAATTTAATTAGTTTGATTTAGCACTGTTGGGATTGTTGGAGTAGCTCAGGAAAGTCTAGGGAAAAGAGAGTCTGACATTATTTCCTCAGGTCTATACTCTGATAATTTGAGATATAGTAAGTTAATTTCAGACTAAATCTTGAGATATAGAACAAAATATACATTCAGACAAAACCAAAACATTTTAGCATTTCAGTCATATGGGTAGTTAGGATTTTGATAAACAGATGTTTTTCTTTAGATGCAGAGATCCTAGTTATTGTTAAATACCTGTATCTTCCTGCTATATTAATTTTATTTAATGATGTTAATGCTCCACAAGTGCAATATACACCTTGTACTTCATTAAATTAAATTCTTATATTTGAACTTAGCTAAGAAACTTGAAAGTCTGAGCAAGGCCTTGAGGATGCAGTGCCTTTCTGACTGCTGAGACAAACAAGTACATTGAGTATGAAGATAGCTGGCTTATATAAATGGTGAGTCTGTGCATGCTTGAAACATATAGAAAGCAATAATCAAAACCACTGCACTCAGTTTAGTGTGTCTTGAGAGTAAAATGTTTGTTTACTGTCTCTCTGTGAAATCCAGAAGCATATTCTTGCCAGCCTATCTCAGACTTGGTCATTGATCTAATACTGCTTTATTATTACAGAAGATCTGGTACTTAAAATTTCATTTGAATATATTTGATCTCATCCTTTTATTTTCAGTCTTATAGGTGACAACTGAAGTTACCATTATGGGCAGGAAGTTTGAAGCATAATTTCTTTTAAGGAATTTAAATGTTTTTCTCTGAAGAAATTAGCAGATTATCTACATATGTCTAGTAGTAAATATATGGGATAAAAACTGTGTGAGATTACTGCCCTCCTGGAATTAATACTGTGATGGGCACCTGAAAAATGCCCCAGACAGCTGAAAATGTGCTCCTTTCTTACTTATGATTTTTCTGTTCTAATCAGGCTAAAACAGAATTCTGGCTGTTCTACCTACTTTTTTGTTTACTTATTTTAAAGCCTGTTTTGTTATCATGGACCCTCTATGTGGCTGTCAAGCCTGATTTATCAGAGCCCTGTTCACTGTGACCTTTAAAGCACGATATGTTACTGTAGCAAAGTTGGTTTTCCAATAACAGAGAAATTAATCAGTTGACATAGCCATGGCCTTTTGCAACTTGCAGGATTTATGGGGTCATGGGTTCCCTTTGTGCAGGTCTTTGTACAGTTAGGCTGTAGGTCAGCAATACAAGAGCCAAGTCAAATTTCAGAATGTAGGGGCAGAGGTGGAACTGCATCACTGAACATCCATCAAGACAAAAAGGAAACCTTAGTTTTTACAGAATACAGAACACTTGTTTTCCGTCTGTCAAAATGTGATAATTCTGGTTGCTGGTCATTTTTCAGGCAAAAGAGGTAGAAACCTAAATATTCAATCATCCCTTGCAATCTCCAATGGAGTCAAAATAAGCTCCATGGGCACGACAAATCCCACAGACGTTGGTCCAGTCAAGTGATTTCCTCTGCTCTAACAAGCTGCTACAAAGTATTTTTAACTTTTTCTGGGTACATATTCAGACTGCCTCCCACTTGTGGTTGTCTATAATTCAGGGCAGGACTCTAAAATGGAAAGGGAACACATCTGGGCAGTCTCCAAACAAGCTCAAATAATCACAGATATGGTATTTGCATAGAAATGGCTTTGCATTGTTTATAGGTGTAACACTGTGTCATATACATATATACAGATATATGCGTATGTGTGTTCATGCCCTGATTATTCAGCTTAAACTCTGTACAAACTGTGTCATTAAAGGACTTCTCAAAATACTTAAAAAAAACCCAACAAAACACAATAAAAATTACACACTGAATTTCTGATTATATGATTTACTCTTGACTGAAAAAAATACTTAGCCTCCAAAACACTGATCCTACTGCAGCCCCTCATTTGAGTTTGTTTCATTAATATGTGCACAGCCTGTTTCAGCTGTGATATTTTTTCAGGCTCAATACAAAAATGTAATTTGATATAGCACAGGTTTTAGTCTTCATTTAGGTCAAATTACAATTGAATCTGACAGTAGGAAATAGGTTAATTGCTTTAGACTCAATTTAACAAAATGTAGCCTTTGTATAAAAACTTTTCTTATGGAAAAAATAACATTCTTTTCTAGGTGAAGGAGGAGGAATACTTAGTTTTCAGTATCACAATAAAAAACCCTTTTTTTTTTGAATCTTTATAAAGAGGCATTCAAATAATAAGGTATTCAATATAAACTTCAGGTAAAACCTACCATGGTATAATCTTTACAGCTAACAGAAGACTTCTTTCTGAGCCATTCTGAGGAGCAGCCCAGGTCACCTATGGAAGAGACAAGAGTCTTTTGTTCTCTTTCAAAGATTGCAGTTTTGATAAAAATACATTTATTTAACATTTGACATTTGACTTGGGCTCACACAGTCTCACTAATGCTCTAGTTGTGAGTAGAACCAAGGATTGGCCCACTGTCTGCTTCTCTGCACTTCTTGTCCAACTGGGAGATGAGAAGAAGGGATATAGCAGAGAGTTCTTGCTCCCCTGGGAGTATGATTCAGCCACTCCAGGTCTCATTGTGAACCAGTGGTCACTCTGATGCCTTAGGTTTTANCACAATAATTTGTGATTTCTGCAATATGATTTTCACCAGGATGCTGACTCTTGATAATCAAATATACCAAATAATAGCTCCAAAACTTTCATAGGTAATTTAATCTTTCCTATAAATCCTGAACATAATTAAACTGTAAAATAATCCCCCAAACATATTAATAATCCTGATAATTTCCTATTGGACTTCAACTTTTCATTAACTTTTGCTTTTTTTAAAGTGTGGTTGACTTGTTGGTTTTATTAGAGAGTAACCTATGCAGATTGTGTATGCTGCTAACTGAAATAGAAGAAGTGGGTAAAATGAAAGCATTTAATATATCTTCTGGACTTGTACATAAGAAGTTTTATAATAGGTGTTTCCCAATTTATTGCTTCCCTGCAATCATTACTGGAATAGTTCTGCCAAAGCATTGATGGAACATGTGTTATGAAGTATTTGCAGCTTTGAGAGCTAAAGGGGGGGTCATATTCTGGCTGATTATGTATCTGTTTTACAGGAGAATGTAGCTCTCTCCTCTGAAAGAGCTAAAGCTTTGTTTCCCATCCAAGAAGATATCTAGACACCAGAAAACCTTTGGAATAACATTTGAGACTAAGTGCATATAAAAATGGAAGAAGAATGAGAAAAGGTCGATGGGGGAGAGAAAAGGGTACTTTAACTCTGGCATGGAATGATGTGTCTGGACTTTATCTAGGAAGCAGGTTTGACATTTATATTGTTTATCTCAGTGTGGCATCAGAGAACTGGATTTCTGTCTGTGTGACTACAGGAAAGTCATTTACACCTCTTGTCCTTCCATTCCCACCATAACCTCTTATTTGTCTTCATTTCGGATTTCAGTTCTGTGGGACTGGAAACTGTTCATTTGTGCAGCCCTTAAAGGATAAATCTCAGATGCAGCTTCTGCATGTTTCTGGAGTACCAACATTGCCATTTCTGTTATCACTCAAAAGTCATTTGATCCTTTGTTGTTATTTCCTCAACTTTAAAATGGGACAGTAACTCACAAGTGGGTTATGATTAACTGATTATTGCTAATGAAATACATTTAGTTTCTCAGAGAGCTTTTAAAGAGAGCAAAATACTGAGGAAACTACAAATGTATTCCATCTGGTTTTCTTTCATTCATTCATTCACATATGCTATATGATTGACTTTAAAAATGCACTTTTGGTCAATCACAGAATAGTCCATGATTTCCTGTGTCAAATCTGAGGACCCTCCTCTAGCATTCAGGAGTGACACTGTGTAAATAACAGTAGAGTAACCTAAGAAGATTAGTGAGCCCTCTAAGAATGAAACCCAAACTAGTATGTGACTTTTCTCAAAGTATACTGGACAAGCACACCAGAAGCCTGTTCAAATTTCAATTACGAAAATGAAACCCTTCAAAAGCTGTCTCATTTTAGCAATACAAGGCCTTGAGAGATGGGCTGGCAGTCCAGTGATAATACTATCACAAATCCACAAGGAAGGATCCAGTCTTTTATCCCTCAGGAAACCAAGAATTAGGGAACCTTGCTGTATACACTGTAAGGAACACACAGAATTTTAGTGCAGGAAAGTATATGGAGAGGCCAGTGTGGAAGGGTCAGAAAAGCCCATTTTTCCCAGGAATCCAATAAATAAAAAGTGAGATATTAAATAAAAGGAGAACCTGCAAGATTTTAACATGGATGAAGGATAAAAATCTTTTTTTCCAAAACATTTTTCCCAGGGAATGATAATAGGTTCTAACTGTGGATAGAAAGCTTCCTCAGAGATGTTGGTGAATGATCAAGGGGCTTAGTGGACAGTGGGAGTGTATAAGTAAGAAAACAGCTGGACTTTAAAAAAATTTAGTAATTTTGATTTCCATATTTTTTTACAAGATTTAAGGTCTGACTGGAAATGTACTATTTTTATTACCTAAAATACTTAGCAATTCATAGGACTCTGTTGATTTCAGATATGTATAATTTGAACTAAGAGCTATTTAGTGATAGAATGCTTCATAAAGACTTTTTAGTCAGAAGAAATCCATCTTTGTTTCCCATTTGCATTGCTACAGGAAACTGTCATGATATCTTTATATTTGCATGTGTATGCATCTACGTGCATACAGGGAACTCAGAAATACAGTAACCCTGGAGGAATGCTGACCAGGTTGGGAGTGAAGAGAGAAAGACAAACTGCCTGATAACTGAAGAAACAGTTCATTTTACTCTGTGCAGGCAGGCAGGAAAGGGAGTGCAACGTAAGCAAGACATTTCATTTGTGGTTGAATCCACAGATGAGCTATTGTAGAAAGTATTCTCAAAAACATGCTTACATGGGAGATGGGGCACGTGGTACTGATTAGATTTAGTACCAGCAGGGCAGTTTTATTACACAGAAACACTACGGTTTGAAAGCTGCAAACGTGTTTCAGTGTTGGAAGGCTGTTCCTTTAGCATTTCCTGCCGTACTGGGAACTCATGGGGCTCTGCACCTTCTCAGAAAGGTCCCAGCACCCTTTAGCTTAACCAAGCTATAGCTGGAAGTTATAACCGAAGTTATAGCTGCAAAGATTCAAAGCTAAAGACAACGTTTTCTTTTAATAGTCAAACATGCTGGAAAACAAAGGAGAAAGCATGCCTCACATTCCACTGAAGTCAGTGGTTTCTGTCCCTTTTTTGCGCTTCAGATCAGTTCCAGCCCCCTTTGGCAGGAGAGGAAGGGTCTGTGTTTGAGTCTGTGTTTGAGTCTGTGTTTGAGTCTGTGTTGTCTGCCTTCATCTGTGGGTTCATCCGTGGGCACTGAGCTCAGCCCTCTCAGACAGGGAATGCTGCTCCGTTCTGCTGTGCCATTCACTGCTTTCTTCACTATAAACTGACAGATTAGCAATAAGAAAAAAAATGTACAGCCTTTTTTTTCATATTTGGTCTTCTTGTGGAGTGCCACTGATTTGATTTCTACTCTTTTTTGTAGATGATACCTAGACATTTCATCAGTGAAATGTTTAGTTGGATTTATTCAGATACAGTAGATCTATAAAAACATGAGACAGAAATTTTTTGAGCACCTCTATCTGAAAATGTCAGTAATTAAGATTGTACAGTGTTGTTATTCTTAAGAGTACCTCCTGAGCCTTGATATAACAACCAATCTGAAGAATGTTGAGCACCATTCTTTGGAAATGTTGCGCTGCTAGAGACAGATTTACACAGCAAATCAAAATTATTTTAGAATCAGTTTAACCAAATTAAGAAGGTTAAGAAAATATAGTATATATAGGATTTAACAGTTACAACATTTCAGCCTTTATTTGTCTGTTTTCTGCTTTTTATTTCCTCTCTCTGTCCTAGACTATAAATCAATGGAAGTCTGTATTTCCAGGTCCAGACTTTGTTTCAATGATTATTCTTTCAAACTAGGGAGAATAGGAACAATAAAAACCACAGAACTCAGTACAAGTTCACTAATCTCACACTAAAACTAAAACCCATCCGTGTACCAGCTACTAGCAACTCTCCACTGTAAATAAAATACTGTCATATAGAGCAGTGTAGAAAATAAAAATTACTTTTTATAGCTGTACCAGCTACCACTACTTTCCACTAAGTGCATAATTATTTCTCCAGTGTCAGTAATTCCTGACTGAATTCATGGTGAGGAAAGGAAGAATCTCTAACTCATTTCACTTTTTCATATAATTCCTCTTTCAGAGTTCCCTTTATCTTTCAACTATTGCTCACGAGAGCATTCTGCAAGATAGATAGTACCAAATCAGCTTTTCACAGGTAACAGAATTACAGAATCCTTTGAGTTGGAAAGGAGCCACGAGGATCATTAAGTCCAACTCCTAAGTGAATGGCCATGCAGGGATCAAACCCACAACCATAACATTTTAGTTGTTTCATTTTACATATGGATTTAATTTGTTCATCGAACAACAGCTGGGGTAACATGAACACATGATTTAGCAAATCTGAAAGACTGTATTATAAATAAACCCATAACTACAGTGCTTGCTAGAAGGAAGTGCCCAGAGCCCTCCCAACATGAACTGTTAATTATCATCCTCTTCAGCTGCCATAAAGAGCTCATTAAATGCCAAATTATTTCCCTAAACAATGAGTAGCACTGGTTCCTCTTGTGCCTATGTGATTATTTATTAAGAATTACAGCTTCCTTAATTGATACATAGATTCAAAGGGAGAGGAAATCCAACAGTGACGCTATTTTTGAGTCAGTTATTGTCAAAGAAAACATCAAAAATACTCTTTAATGATGAAAAAATTATTTAGTTTTCAAGCTCCAAAATTTAAAAAGCAGCAATATGAACCTTTTCCAAAATGTCCTCACATTTTATTTTACCCTTAGGCTGAGGACATAGGAAATATCAGCCTGATGTGATTGTTGCTTCTTAAACTTTTAAATGTTTTATAAGAGGAGAGTCAAGTTATAGCTCTTCCTCCACTTGAATGGAAGCACTACTTGAACAGCATTAGAGTATGCAAAAGCACTTGTGTTTGTGGCTGAGGAGAAATGTGAAAAGACATTATTTGAGAAAAGTGGACTGAAGATGGCATTACAGGAAGCATTTATAAAGATAAAATAAAATAGATGTATTTTGGGACAGTATAGAAACTCAGAAGCCTAAAAAGTTAAATATAAACAAAAATAAAATAGAAAAGAAAAAAGGGGAGGATGGGAGGGGAGAGGAAAGGAGAGGAGAGAACTCTTGAACTAGAAACATTAAAATATTTGCTGTTAAGTGTACACCTGTAATGTCTAACGAAGGGCACATCCTAACACTGCAGGATGAGTTTAAGACAATTTAAGCTTGAGTTTAAATATGTAAACATAATGGGTCTGTCCCTTATAGTGCAGACTTCTTTATGTTCCACAGAAACCAATGGGAATGGAAAGTTCTCAGAATTTTACAAAATCAAACCACTGGAAAGTCCAAGAGAAATAATGCATACTGGCAAAAAACAAACAAAACCCCTCCCTCAAACCCCCCCAAGCAAACAAACAAACAAACAAACAAACCCCCATCCAAAACCAAATAAAACCAAACAAAACAAATTTAAAAAACCAGTCTTCATAGTAAAAAAATAGCAAGATCCAGTACTGTGATAAAAGTGATGTGCTACTGCCTCCTGAGCACAGCTGGACACAGCTGGAAAGTGGTGGGAGGACTTGGTCAAGACTGACTGACTGAGGAGAAAGAGGAGCAACTACATGAAAGTCCTGTAAGATGGGATACCTGCAATGAGAAAAGCTGAGCAAATCTCAGTGCATCAGAATAAGGTGAATAAAGGACATAATGAATGTTAAGTTTTGGAACAGTTGGGCCGGTGCTGGAGCCATAAAACAGACAAAGGCTGTAGGATATCTTTAGACCCAACAGGTTCCTGTGGGAATCAGTGGCAACACGGTTAACAGTGTGACATCACATAATGAACTCCATACCAGCCTTAGCTGCAGCGCTCATCACTTGGTAAAGCTGCCGGGGTCTGCCTCGTGTGAGCCTTGCTGGGCGCGTTTACAGCCCCAAGCAGCAGTGGCTGTCAGGAACTGCGGCACGGCAGTTGGTGTTTTCAGCAGAACTTCTCTAGATTGTGCTGACGAGTGTGCCCTCACTTACCACACAGAGAAGCGTATTAAAGGGCAACATAACAAACCATGTGATTGTCAACCTCATCATTTCATACTAGACATGGTTCTGGCCACACCTCTGTTTTCCCTGGTCACACCGATTTTCTGGGTGTTGCTCTCAGGAAGTACAAAGACTGATGCTTTGCCCACACAATAACAGAGTGCTCGGGACACTGTTACTATTTTGATTTGTATTACTCTACGTTGTTATGTACGTTCAGGAACTTCCAGTGTGTTTTCTCAGAGAATGTGCAGCATAATTTGGGCCCATTTTTCATGAGCCTTCATTGCTAGCAGACGATAGCATATGGTAGATTCATCTGAGATTTTGTTACATTTTCTTATACTAACCTTTTTCTGGAGGCAAAAAATAAATAACTTTGACACACACACAAGGAATGTTGGTCTGCAACCCAGGTCAATATAAGCCTACATAATTCTGCCTGGTTTTACTGCTGGCATTGTCATTAACAGTGTTCTGTGCCTATTATCTGGTCAGATGAATTCTTTTTCTGTTATTTCAAGACATTCCAGTACGCTAAGCTTTAAGTTGTCATTGATATGTATGCAGTTTATAAAATAATGTTACCATTACCTCACCATTTCACCTTGCAATGGGATATGCTCCCTCTGAGTGTTCTTGCCCCCACAGTATGAAAATATTCTGTACTCCTCTCAGTGATTTTCCCTCAGTAAAATCTGTGTCTGGTTTTCAGAGTAATTGAACTACTGTGCTGAAACCATTGTTGCTGATTTCTTCAAGTGTCTGCTGAGGATTAGTGGGAAAGGTTATTTGGATTAATGAACAGAACTTATTGCCCATACAGTGCCCGTTCAGACCTTGACAGTTATGTCTATACCCTAAAACATTATGCAGGAAGACAAAAATGTAGTTCATGTTAATAAATTACCATTTGTCCAAATTTCCATTCTCAAATGAGTGGTCATTACATGCCCCTACTCTAAGCCTAAAATCCTTAATCATTTAATTTGTTTTAAATTGTACTACTGATCCATCCACACTGGTACACTAAGTGTACGACTGTTGCTTTAAAATTAGCTGAAGCTAATCTAGTCCATGTCACACTTTTTAAAGCTTGTTACCATTTCATACAAGCATCTCATTGCTGTAAAGAATCCTAACAAGCTGCTTAAGAAAACATTTAAAGTAACTTGAGAAAATCAACAAAACATTTCTCTTTCTAGAATCTTATCCTTTAAACCTTTCTTCATGTAAACCAACATGTTTTCATTTTAGTTCAAATCTTCACCGGGATGTAAGTGAAGATACAATTTCTCATGCCTGTTTTAATATTTCTGACCTAAATATGTACAGTCTTGAAAGTCAGACAGACTTGTAAAGCAAGTGACACTAAAGTTTTTCACAGGAGGAGGCAGATGGTACCTACAGACAGGTGGATGTACAGAGGGGACACACTCTGACAGCATTTTTCTGACCAGAAATGGAACTGAGGAAACCCCGTGCATTTTACTTCACAGACCCTTTGCAGTCTCCTGACCTTACTGTCTCTATTTTAATTCTGTTAGAATTTCTAGTTCAGGGTTTGTTTACACTACTGCCTTCTTTTTCTTGATAGTTGTTCAAGGTTGTGAAGATCTGCCTAAAAATAAAAATTAGAGCAAGTCCCTTGTGCACATTTCTGTCTCCTTTCTCAAATGAGATCAGCCAGAGATCAACTGACACCGATACTTGGAGTCTTGGTTGGATATGGAACATTGCTGAATACACCAGGGCACCAGTGAGTGCTGCTCTGGGTGCACAATGGCTCTGTGATTCCTCCTGGCAGAGGACTGGCCCTGTAACCTGAGTGAAGCTGCCTGAAGAGATATGCTCTTTGCAGAACTCTCTGTGATAACAGCAATACAAGTTTGTACTCAGTGTGCACAGACACCTTCACAGATCAATGGCATTTCCTTGGTTCTCAGCAGTCTTCATTGTTTGGAGAATCTAGTGCAAATAATGCCAAAATTCCTTGTCTTTATTAATTATCTGGCTATTGCATACTTCAGAGCCCACTTTAAATTATCGTCATTTGTTCCTTTTTGGCAGTTGAATGTACTAAGGTGTGTTCCATCACTGTCATTTTACCTTCTTGTCTTTCTGCTTGAAACTGAAAAAGAACTTGGAAATGTTTATTCTGGTTCTGTACTTAAGTGCCACACAATCTTACTCCAAATGTCTCAGACTATAAAAATAATTGACTTTTCCAATATTTTCCTATACTTTTGCTTTAGTGATATTTGTGAGACACTCAAAGGTACTGTCTGTATTTGAAGAGATTTTCAAACATCAGTAAATACTAATTTTCTTTTGTTTTTATGGCTGGGATGTTATACTCAGACCTAATATACTAAAAAGCCATAGGTCTGTGTAGACTTTTAGGTACCTTAAGAAAAAAATTAATTTTCTAGACTATTCCCTCATAATGTCCTTCAAAATATCTAACATTTTCTGCAATCTGGTCAATTACAAAAAGGAAAAAAATTCTACAGTGTTACCAGATCTTAAATACATAAATATTCTTCTTCCTTCTCCTTTTGCTCTTTCTGCCTCAAGAATTTGAATAACAAGGAGGAATCTTCACTAAAGACACAAGCATCACCTCTTTCTCCTTCCAGAAGAATCTGTTTGACTGTTCACGGGTTCTCAACATCATTTCATCAAAGATCTACCAGATTGCAGCAGGCACCCCACTAGGACTCCATGAGGCTGCTGGTTCTTTTGCTCTACCATTTATAGAGTGCTGTGCTTGGAATGAAATTATCTCTATTACTGTTAATTACTGTTACTAATTTTGCAGAGGGATGCAGTTGGTGTTGGGAAGCCTGAGGACTTGGCTCAGCTGATGGTTGCCAATGGTAAAAGGAGTCTGCAAGAACAACTTTAGATAAAGTAAAGATTTTAAACTCTTACCAGTGTCCCAAGCCCAGTCTGAAAGGTTTTACAAGCTTTGAAAATACGAAAGCTTTCAGGTCCCCATCCAAGATAAATAAAGGTGCTCTAAGTTTTGGTAGTTCTGGGACAAGAAATTTGGACGCCTGCTATCCAGGGCCATGTTCCATCAGTATTCTGCGTGATCAGTACACTGAACATGAATGCTCGGAGAGCTGAGAGCCACTTGTATCCGCGGCTGTGTCTACAGGGGGACAGACCATCTTCCTGTTTCTCATTCCTTACTCCTGGAAAGCAAAGTCCCCGCTCCGGTGCCAAGGGAACAGCTCCCGCCGAGCGCTGTCCTCCCGCCGCCGCTCTGGCCGGGGCGCCCAGGCGCGCCCGCGCTGCGCCCGTGACGTCATCACCCCGCCTGAGCGCGCCCGGGCCGTGACGTCAGCGCCGCGCGCTGCGGCGGGNAAAATCCTTGAGCTTAGTGACGTTTAATCAAATCCCATTTTTGGAGGAATGACATTTTGGGTGACTTATTAGGATAAGTCCACATTGTTCATTCAAAAAGGATCCTTTAAAAAGTTGTCTATATGGTATTCATGGTATTAATTATTCTTCAGTTTAGTCCAAAAAAGGAAGCAAATCTGTTACGAGACATCAGCAAGCCCAGGATGCACACAGCTGAGAGGAAAGCAGGTTGTTCTCAAGGACCCGCTTGTGGAAAGTTTCATAAAACACACATTTCTAATAGTGCATGCTGTCAGTGAAAACGTTTTTTGAAGAGACATTCCCTGTCTCTTGATTAGTTGTATATTGTGAGCAGTTTAAGTTAACATGCTGAGTATTAACCATCCATGCCAGTTTCTCCTGTGCCACAAACAGTACTTGTAAAGAAGAAATTAGGTGGATAATTGTCTGGCAAGTTCTATCTCTGCTAACAAGACCTCCCATCCATTATGTGCTTTACTGACTCTATTATTACCCACTGGAATATACTTTCAAACCAATTTTTTCAGGATGCAATTTGATCTACTATTTTCATTACCTTCACTCCTGGTGCTTATCTCCTACAGTTCATAAACATCTATTTGGATGGGTACAGTTCTGTTCTCTCAGCTCTCCAGAGGTATTGTATGACTGTCTTCAATTGCCACATTTTCTTCTTACACATATTTGTGTGGTGATTTCATCAACCCTCAGCTTCAAAGCTTGAAGAATTTTTTCAGGTCTCCCTCTCCGCACCTTCCTATCATAAATAAATGTTGCTTCATTTCCTTTTGAATATATTCTTCACCACAGTTCTCCCAGTTGCTCAATCCTGTAATAAAGTGCTGCTTCATTCATCGAGTATTCATATTTCACTGCTTCATGCAAAACATTTCCTAATAACATTTCTAATAAACATGTTTGTTCTTTCTCCACAGCCGTGACTCTCTAAGGCCACTCCCCAGCCCTGACTGTTGTAACATTTTCCACAATTTACATGATCTGGAATTTCCCTCTCCCTTCTCCCCCAGTTCATAGAAAATGTATTTGTTGTCTCATGTTCTTAGCCTGGCGGTTTGACTGGATCCTTCCATTGTCTCTGCCATACAGTTTGATCTACTAAACATTACTTTCCACCTCCCTTTACTTAGGCATCCTTAGCTCACAGTGAACCACCTTGAGCTTGACCTTTTTAGAGATGCTACGGCCCTGTAATTCTGACTGGAGTTACCCAGAGCTGTAGGGGAACCCTGCGCACTATGTAGGAAAAAGTGCTCCAAACCTTGGGACAAAACCAAAATGTGACATTTTCCAGTATTTCAAATCCCAAAGAGAATCCCTGATGACAAATTTAACGAACAGTTGTTTGTGTCAGACAATATCACAACTATTGAGCAAGCAGCTGTTGCTCCAGATGGAATATGTGTGACAGCTGGTGGATCCAGGTGCCTTGCTCTGGAAAAAGTCAGCAGAGCATTGGCATGTTGGTTTATTCCTGCCTGTCTTGATGGCATTTAAGCCAATTTCTTGGGTGTTCTGCTCTCAATCCATACGAAACAATTTTTTGCGCAGCAGTGTATTAATGTGTTGAAATGTAAATAATAGGGAGAAGAATTTAGGGACACAGCCTGTTATAATTCTATGAGCACATTCACCCTGATTTTTTAAACCACCATTACAGGAGATTCTCACATTTCCTGTACTTAGTTCTTTAGATATACTGAAGCAAATAGAGCATTTTACCTGAAGATAGCCTATCTGTATCTTAATTTTCCTGACTGGAACACCGTGTCCAATGTCTGAACCAATGTCTGAACCTTTTGGAGGACATTGTTCGCTGTCTGAGAACTGAACAAGGATCGATAGTAAGCCCCACCCATGTCCCTAAATAAGTTGGATGGATTTGGCTGAAGGTTTAAATGTGTGAGGTTCTGCAGTCTATTACCAGTACCCTGAGTCCTCCTGTTACCTGATCTGTTTTAGTGCCTAAAAGGAAATAATCTCTCTCATTATCCCTACAAAATAATCTTGAAATATAGATCCAAAGGTTGTCTAGGAAATCTCTCGTGTTTCTGACTCCATTGCCTTGGTCTTCTTTCTGAAAAGAATCTTCATATCCTTAAACCTCTTCACTAGCGAAAAGCAACACGTAGAAATAGTATTTTTAAAGATGATTATCCCTTTTCTCACTTTGATGTAAACTCTGAAGGAATGGAGTAAAACAATTTTTAAAATGTCATAGGGCTTTTTTTTCTCTGAATATTTACCTTTCTTGTCTGTTTGATGATAAAACCATAAAGGACCTTGTAAATCACTCAAAGCTTGTGTTCCCCCCACTACTTACTACGTTGTTTTTAAAATATATTCCTTATTGGCAGACTAGTGCAATCACGGGAGTTAATAATCAGATTTAGGGTTCTTTGGTGAATCAGTATTTACACTGCAGCAATGCAGAGTTTGTTATTAATAACTGCAGTGGGAATGGGAGTTCATCCTACTGAGTATTTGGTAAATGCAGTACAAATGTTGCAGGAAGATTCCTGTGCTTTCCATTATAAACAATCCGTTCCAAAGGATGTAACTTGTCAAAGAAATATAGATTAGGCTGTTACAGATGAGATTAGACACTGACCTAGCTTTGGGTCTCTGTAAATAAATAGAACCTGTGAAAGAGTAAAGGTAAAAAAGGAAACTTGTGTGTGGGCTTGTTCTTCAGCCTTTCTTTTCGTCTTTGGGAACAAGCATCACTATTTTAATGGATGGGGGAGAAAAGTGGTCATGAAAAGCAAACAGAAAAATTTCAAATATTCAGGTCTATTCCAATTGCTGTGCTCAGGGGAAACCTAATGTACAGTTTCAATTATCAGCTGGCCAAGAACCAACAGGGGAGCTTGCACCTGTTTTGGAAGTTCTCCCAAAATGACAGTAATTATTTTTATTTTAGAAAAGAGACAAAATAGTTCAATAAAAGCAATGATATGCTGAAATTGTACCTGGGAAATATCCTGTGTAAAAGAGCTCCTATAAGTTGCAACACATTTGGTATCTAAACTGCTTGAATTTTAACTTTGTATTTGTCTATAATTTGAAATTACTGTGATGCCTATTGATTAGTTTCACCTGAAACATATGCCTCTTTTGGAAAATATTGATTTGTGCATCACCTTTTTGCCAAGTAGGTTAATTGAATGGTGCTTGGGTAATTATTTCAGATGCAATCTCTGTCTAATATTTGCCTTCAAAAAGCTGATGGAATTGTTTGACATTTAGCCAAGATACTTCCTAAAACTGTAGCTTGAGCAGGGGCAGTGGAACTGAGGTAGTGGCTAAAGGTACATTTTGAAGAAACTTTCTTTATTTCCTATTTAGCCAGAGCAAACAAACCAAAGGCCAGGTCTGGCTTCCACTAGGGTTAGTGGGATTTTGCCATTTTTTTAAAGAGTTGACTATTGGATTACTGGTATTTCAGGGAACACTGGGCACCATTGTAATTCCACAGAGAGCAGGGACAGTCCAAAGGAAAGGTATGCTGCTTTCCCTGCTGCAGAGCTGCTGTGCCGGATCAGCTGAGCACAGAACCACAGCTCAGACGCTCAGAGAATGCTAAATAGTTTGGAGTATTCAGGAATAAAAGTAAAATGTCTGCAAGCGTGTACTCAATAATCATAAAGGATTCTCCTAAATCTTCCATTTGTAAAGAAAAGCAAGTGACAAAACTCTTTACTTCCAGCTGGAAGTAAGTTGTTTTTCACTGGAAGATGATTCCTTAAAAGGTCACAGGTACATTTGGCCTGGAGAAATATTACTCAGCGTTTGATTGATGCTAAGCCCTCCCACTAACCAGTTAATTGGTGTGGGCAACCTCCCAGTGCCCAGCATTCAGGCCTGAGCCAGACGTAAACTGAGCTCAGACTATGCTACAAGCTGACCTGAGCTAACAATTTCAGAGAGCACATAAACCATAATTCCAGCCCTGCAGGCCTTTCTCATCTGAGTGAACTCTGCACAGAAGTTCTGTTAAGTCTATAATGTGCAGTAGGTAGTGCTCCATCTGTAGCTAATCCAAAATTATTCATTAAAAAAAAAAAGAAAATTTAATGAAAACTTACTTTAAATTTGCCTATTCTCAAAGAATGACTCTTTTTTGAAAGAGAAAAGATAATGGAGGAAAAAACCCCCACAAATATGTTTACCTGGCCATGTGTTTTACACACATATGGCCAGATTTTCACAAGAGGTCAAATAATGCTTCATTACCGAATGAAATGAAGAGGATTTTAAAATTTCTTTATCAAGCAAATGTGGTGACATTTTCAACTGACCTGTTCTGAAAATTTATCCCCGCTTGGGACTGCTTTGAGTGGAGTAAAATGGAACAGTTATTTGTACTTGATCTCAGCATATACCATTGCATACAATTACCGCTTCAATATGCAGCAGGTCCTGTTTTTCTTTAAAAAACAAGGGAGGTATTTATGAGGATTAGAGTCACTGCATTCCTCCAGTTCTGGTATGGCAGAAATTTGAGGTGGAGTGGTCACAGTTGAGAGTCCCCATGGGACTGTAACAAGCACAGGTTCTGGCCGGGCCCACCTTTTATGCTGGGAACTGGCCAAAATAGGCTTTCTTAAATCCACTGCAGTTTAGTAAATCCCAAATCCAGCTTTAGTAGTAATTTTTTATCCAGCCTGTAAATAAACATCTGAGACCTACTCCCAGTTCTTATTAAATCAACAGATCAAATCTTTGAGTTCTCATTCAGCTCTTGCTCAGGCAAAACCCTCAAACATGGAGTCATGATCCAGTTTCACAAGCCTCCCGTTAATCAGAATCTGTCTGGATTTGGCCAGTGTCAGTGGCTTCCCTCGTTTTAGGAGACAGTTCATCAAACTCCTGTACATCTGGGAACATTATTGCAGTCTCTGGTAATTTTCTCATCAGTGGAGAGTTCTGCCTTTCACAGAATCACTCGCTATTCACAAAGATGTTCGGTTTGGCCCCAAGTGAGCCTTTGCAGATGCTGCTTTAGCAGCTTGAGAGATGAAGTGTTGTGTGAATTGCTGTCCTCGAGGGAATTCTTCTGCTAAACATCAGCAGGCCTGCTGCAGCTTTGGCAGTCAGCTGGGCTTCGGGAGCAGGGATGCTGCGTGTCCAGAGCACCGTGCGGCCCCTGNATTGTCACGAGGGTTCTGCAGGAAAATGCGAACTCTTCATCTTACTGGAGACTGAATTCCATTTTCATTCGGTGGTCATTACTCGCCCAGTATCAAATAATTTACAGTAAAAATCTATGCAGTTTGATTCTGAAATTCTTCAGTGCTTTGTTATAAATGTTAATTGTTTTTAATCAGTGGTTGAAAACAAAGGAAAATATGGCCTAACCCAGGTGGCTGAATGCATTTCTAAAATCTTGATACGTCTTTACTTCAGTAAAGATAATTTTAGTTATTTTGAGTAAATTTCACTGAAGTTCTAAAGCAGTCACTTCTAAGAATTACTCCATACAGATGGGGAAATAGATAATCCTATTCGCTATTTAATCGTGATTACGATTTTAATTCATTTTTCCTAGTGTCAGGTCTCTGGGGAGATTTCCAGCACCAGTGAATTGCAAGGTTGGTTCCGTTGATTCTGGAATCAGAGCCCCGCCCGCAGCCCGACCGGCTTTGCAGGCGGAACGCTCCCCGGGGCACCGCGGCGCGGCCGAACGCTTTCGGCGGCGGACGCGCGGCCGGAAGCGGCGGCCCGGTGCACTTCCGGCGCCCTCCCGCCTCGGCGCTCCATGGCCGCGTCCGTGGTGAGTCCGGGCCGGGCCGAGAACCGCGGCTCGGGGCGGGGAGAGCGCGGGGTGTCCGCCTCGGGAGGGTGCTGCGTTTGAGAGGGCGGGCGTGGGAGCGCGAGGAGGCCCGGGAATGTCCCGGCTCCGTGAGGGACGGGGCGGGCAGGGCGGCAGCGCCTCAGCGCGGGGTGTGGGCAGGGGTCCCCGGGGCAGCGCGGGGGTTCGTGTGTTGCGGCCTCAGCGTCCTCGTACAGGGGCCTTAGGGCAGAGAGGGGCTCAGTGAGGCCGTCGGCAGCGGCCGTGTGGGTTGGAAAACTGCTTGGAGTTGCCGCCCGAGTCTTTGGAGAAGTTGGTTCTGGGGTTGTTTGGTTGGCTTTTTCAATTATGGCTTTCCTGTTAAATGCTGGGAAGGAGGGTTTCTGAGTGAGGTGGTTGGACGTTGGAACCCGAAGGAACTGGGACCATCTCCATCCTCGGAGGGGTCCAAACGGGGCAGGAGACAGGACAGAGGACACAGAGCTGTCAGATGCAACCTGGAAAGTAGTTCAACCTTTGGAGTCAGATCTGCTTTGAAAAGGAATTAGGACCAGATCACCTCCAAAAGTTTATTCCAGCCAGAATTGTTCACAGAGTTTAAAACTGCGTGCTGGTTGTGGCTGTAAAAACTTACCAAAACCGACAGAGGTTATTTCCTAGTAGACTTCTATTGCAGGTACCCCGACAACTCATTCCGCTCTCCCGGTATTTCTGCAGTGCCCTCACTCATGCCCATTCTGTCTGCTGGGAGCCGAGTGGGACAGTTCGGTGCTGGCTGGGAAGGGTTGGTGTGCAGCGGGAGCTGGCTGAGGGCTCACAGCCCCCTGCTCTCGCTGGCACAACAGGCAGAGCTGCAGTCGCTGTTCCCAGGGGCAGGTCTGACACTCCTGTCTCCAGGGTTTCTCTGTGCGGTTTCTGGGACCGTGAGTTCGGAAATTGCTGGGGAAGGTAGGAAGATGAAGAGCGGGTTCGTGTCCTTGCAGGGGGAGAGAAAAAATAGTGCATAGTAACGTTTGGCTTTGTTGAATAATCAGGGATTATTTGATAGGCCGTAGTTACTTCTCAGATTGGAACTTTCTCTGATTATGAATATTTCTTGTGGTAATACTGGAGGAATTCCTGGTGGTTCTGGAGTATATTCAGTAAAAGAAGCCGAGAAAATACAAGCAGTGAAATTGTTCCACACTGATCGATTTGCAGATACTGAGAGTATAATACTGGAATAAAACAATGATAAATAATAGCATTTTAAACAATTGATCACAAGAGAACCAAATGCAGGTTTATGGATGTATGGACAGGAAATTCAGAGTCTGCTTTCCAGGATGTCCCAGTTCAGGGTCTGTAAGACATCAAGGGCCAAACGGCTGAACAAACCGAGCGAATAACCCAGTGAGATCACAGTGCAGTGGCGGGGGAGGATGAATAAAAGTAGAGAGATGTAAGGAAAATGATGAGGTGTGAGGAGACGTGTTTGTTTTTGACCTGTGGATATGGCACTGATTGGTACTGGAAGGAATACATCCAGATGTTGGTGTTCACTCTCATTATGTTTTCTATTTCTATATATAAAGGTGTGTTAAAAACTGAGACTAGGATGGCAGTGTGATGGGGTTCTTGCTAATTCTCAGAAGTACATGAATAAATCTTGTTCCTTAACTTTATTTCAGAACAGCCATCACAGCAACAGCTGTTTTCCCTGAATACTTGTGTGGCCACACTACCTGCAACCAGCTGTAGCCTGTTTTCCAAAGTAAATATTTGCAATTTAAATACAATAAATCTATCAGCATTCCAAATTAATGCTAAAACTGTCACCTGCCTAACAGCTGGTACTTCTGCAAGTAGAAAAGGAGCTCAGAATAAATTTCAACATTATTTGATGTCATCTTTTGGTGAGGATGGAAAAGACCAGTCAAAGTGACTTGCAGAAGAAATTGAGTTAAGGACTGGGTTGCATAGCTAAAGTAACTGGATGTGATTTCTTTCCTCCAGGATTTCAAAACCTATGTGGATCAAGCTTGTAGAGCTGCAGATGAGTTTGTCAACATTTACTATGAGACAATGGACAAAAGAAGAAGGGTATGTAGCTGTTTTGACAATAGTTGGAACGGTCGTGGCATTCTTTGTTTGCTCTCTAACTGTCATGACCCGAAGGCACCTGAACGTTGGTTCCCGTGTGCTGTATTGGCCATGGTAGGGCAGGGCAGCTGTTCCTCAGGCTGCCCTGCTGAGGACTTCATGCTCCTGCGCAGCCGTGCTGTAAAACGGGCCGTGCAGAAAGTGCCTCAGGCTTCTCATCACCCTGGTTCAGTTGGTGTGGAACTATATCTTACAGGTACAGGATTTGGTCAGTACAGGGAAGTAGAACTTGCTTTATTTTCCCTTGAGGTCAGGATTTAGCTTCATTTTCCCCAAACTTCTTTCATTAGCTGTTACCACTTTGGGTTCTGGCGTTCTTCCGAGTGGCTGAGGTTGAAGCGGTACAGCTGTGTCTGGCTCTGCAAATCTTCATGGACCACTCTGATGTGGTACCATGTAACAAATATTGTCACCAAAAGAGAGCCTTGGAGACCGGTCTTTGGAATTTTAAATGTACTGTAGTTGCAATTTAATAACTTGAAGTTTATGTGAAAGCACCAGCAGCCCCATGTTACTTCACAGTCACTTTGCACATGAGTAGGTTGGACAGAGATGTGCCAACCCCTTAAAGGAGAGTTAGGCAGTTATTCAGCTGTGACAGCTTATGAAACATCTGGGAAATTCTGGTCTGCCGCTGTCCTTTTCAAGTTTCACCTGTTCCTGGTCTTGTTCGCTTTTTTTTTAAACCTGAAATTATTATTTCCTGACCTAATCTGCGTTGTGTGCACACTCTCCCCGTCAGAAAGAAAACAGAAAATCAGCGTTAACCTTATTGTGGAAAGGTAGCACTGTCCTTTTGTTAGCAACCAGTTCAGTTCTGTCATTACCTTTGTTAAAGGGATATAATCAGTATTTGAGACATGAGTGACTGTGCCACTCATAAAGGAGAATGTGTTTGTTAATTTAAATTCTTGGTCAGGAGCAGTGATTGTTAAAAGGTGCTACTGTTTCAAGAAGGCATTTTACTGTCAAAGTAACAGAAGAAATCTGTAATTCACAGCCTAAATTTTGTGTTTTTGTAGTATGTTACATATTTTACCTAAATGTGTATTTTCATAATCACTCAGGCTTTAACCAGACTGTATTTGGACAAAGCAACATTAGTTTGGAATGGAAATGCAGTGTCTGGGCAAGAAGAACTAAATAAGTTTTTTGAAATGTTGCCATCAAGTGAGTTCCAGGTTAATGTGTTGGACTGCCAGCCTGTTCACGGTAAGGTTGTATTATAATTTACTTAGTTATTTTTCATTTTTTTATAACTGTTGAAAGCGAGCAATTACAATAGTGCTTAATAATTCCTTTGGAATAAGCTTAGAGAAAATACCAAGGGTTGAAACGTCAAGTTGTGCATAAATAAAGCACAAACCAAGAGGTGCAGCAACTATACACGTTTTTTCATGTCTGGGAAAATATTTTAAGGACTTTTTTTGTTTAGATCATATTCAGAAGTGATCTATTTTCATGTATGGAAAAAGTTTGGCTTATCAGGTTATGTTGTGCTTGGGAGACCCCGATGGTGGCCTCTTGTACTGACCTGCAGTATAATGTGTAACAAATCGTCATTAACCTGTATGTACTTTGATTTCTTTACATCTAGAATAGGTGTTAAGTTCTTTAAATTTCTGATTAACAACTGCTAAAGAAAGGCTTACATAACTGAGAAATTAATACATTGTTTCTAATGGACATTTTGGGAAAAGCCTGTGGTCAAACACACTTGCTCTGCTCTGCTGTGAAAAAGATATAATTTCTAATAACGGGAGGTAAAAGTATATGCAAGTTGCTAAATATCTCTGTGTGTGTATATCTCAAGTAATGAGAGCTTATTCTAAGCACAAGCGGAGGTGTTTGTCAGTGCTCTAAAATGACGAGCAGGAGATGAAAATGGCAAAGCCATTGCCAAGCCGTGTTGTGAACCCAGCGCTGTCTGAGTAGAAACGCTGCACCAGAGCTGCACTTCCCTGCCTGTACCCAGCTGTTAGCCTGGCGCAGTGTAACCAGAGTTGAACCAAGGTTCTGTGTACATTTCCTGCCTCTTTACCTGCTAGTCTTTGTTTGAGTTGTTTTCTTCATCATTTCATACCTCCTTGTGAAGAACAAGCTACTCAAGGCCAGACAACAGTCCTCGTGGTGACAAGTGGGACTGTCAAATTTGACGGGGATAAGCAGCGCTACTTCAATCAGAACTTCCTGCTGACGGCACAGGCCACCCCCACCAACACCGTGTGGAAGATCGCCGGGGACTGCTTCCGCTTCCAGGACTGGGCCAGTTAGCAGGGCCTGGCACGGGGAGTGACCTCTCTCATTTGGCACCAACGAGTCCACTGTGCAGGCAGCTGTTCCCACGCAGGGAACGCACGTGCTCTTTGTGTTGCATCTGTTGTTATGGACGGTTTACAGATGTTTCGGGGTTGATTCCAGTGACCACGGCTTTAGTTATAAACTTAAAATGTGAGAGGTTGCTCGTGTTAGTTGAATTTAGTAAAGTGCTGAAGGCAGTGAGCTGTATTCGAATCATTCCTAAAATGCCTTACATGCAGCTATGCTGCCACTGCTGAGTGCTCAAACTGTGCTGTTTGAACACAAAATCCTATTCATATACAATTCTGACCAAACGTAATTTTTTTCAACTTGAAAAGATCTGTTTTTACAGTAGCATCTTCTCTCTTTTGAAAAGGATGCTTGTGGCATGAAGATGGAATTCTGAAAGCTACCTACTCCCAGTTGTAAGAGGCTGGGAAGGATTGCTATGGTTTCTACTGTTAGTGAAAGGAGCAAATACAGCTCCTAAGTGTGTAATCTCTCAATCCATTGGAAAGGTAATGTTTACCTTCTCTAAAGCCAAAGGACTATATATCTTTGGGTTTCCTTTCAGTCTGAGCTTCCCAGACTTTGTGTGTTTATTCCATGGATTCATACGTAGGGCATGCTGAATGATTCGGAGCTCCTGTGCCAATAACTCTTCACATGCATGTGAAGGACTTCAAACTGATTTTTCTTTTGAAGTCTTACCATGGCCTAGAAATAGGTCGGATACATGATTTCTGTTGGCTTTAATTCTGCATTCTGTTGCTATGAGGTTTGCATTATTTTTCCCATATTAAGTCTGCAAGTTTTGAATCCTTTCAGTCTTTTCAGAAAACATTGTAGTTAAAAAGTGGCACTGAAAGTGTGTATTACTGTGAAGCCTTCAATTTTTCTCACCAGTACTGTTATTCAGAACAGGTGCTTGCATTATTTTCAATTGAGAACAGCAGCTCTGCACCACTAACACTATCTTCTTCTCATGCAGATTTTTACTGTATTTTTCCTGTTCTTTTTAAACATTGCCTTTAATTATTGATTCGGGGGGGGTTGTGTGTCTTGCTTTAAATTTGTAGTTTAAAGCTTCCAGCTGCTCTCAAACACTTTTCAAGACTGTAAGTTGAGAGTGTCCACCTTAACTTCGGAACTTAAGAGCAAATCTGAGTATCAGCAGCTTTGTTTCAAACTGGTGCATTGCAGTTTTAAGCTGAGTAAAACAAACAAAAAACCAAACCCAAAATGTAGCTGTATCCCTGAGCATACACTTGCTTGTAACTGACAATACAGGAGGGGAGCTTGGAACTTCATCATAGCCCACGTTTCAATGACAACAGCAGTCTGAAAGCAGTTACAACTGCAGCTCACTTTTCAGTGACTTAAATGGAGAAAACTGTGAAAATGAGCAATATCTCACTTGTGTGAAACATCTTAAAGCATCCGTAGTTTGCGATGGAATCCCACAAACAGTGGGATGTTTAGCTGAAATGGGTGGCTTTATTCCTTTTCAGGCCCTCTAGTCTTTACACCAGTAAGTTAGAATTAGTAACGTGTCTCGGTTCAGAGGCTGTTTATGGTCAGAACTATTGTGTACCTATTTTTCAGGCTGAAGAATTTAAATTCCTGCAGAACAGTGCAAGAACAGAATTTTTGAAAACTGTAAATATTGTAAATACATTGTTATTTCTGTATGTAGTGAAGAAAGGATCATTCTATTTAATTACTGTTTGTTCTTAAGAGAATATGTGATGTTCATATATTTGTATTTCCTCTACAAATTGAAAACATAACCTAAGCATGCCTGTAACTGGTACAGCATTGTTGAGCTGTGACACTGGCGTGGTGTATTCTACTGGCTGTTAAACTTGCTGTTGATTGTGTAAGTGGTGTTACAGATCTGCTTTGCATACACAAAACAGGTTTTGCCTTTTAAAATGCAGCAATGGGTGCAGCTGTGACATTGGCTTGTTGGACTTTGAAGGCGGTCACCAGAACACACACTTATATCAGTACCTGATAAGCTTGTGCTGTGAATAAATACTTATTGGGTATTTTTATCCAAGTTTGAATTTGTATAATAATTTTTAAGCTTTTTCTAGGCAGATTGGGAGATTCAAAGTATATGAGGTAATGTTTCAATCTGATATTATTCTGAATTATTTTTGTGCTATTCAAATGCGAGCTTGCTTTTAAATCTGACTTTTGCAATTAATATTAAAAAAAACTGACCAAACAGAAAAACCCCACCAGTACCTGGAACATGACTGAGGAAGATAACTAACTGGCCTAGCTGGACAAACCCAGTTAAAACTCTTACTTAGTAAGATTTATAGCTGGAATAGGACTTGGTATGCATACCCAGGGGTTTTGCGGGGAAATTCATTGGAACGCAATTGCTTCAGGCTAGGGAGAGGTGCCAGTTACTCCTGCCTATTTCCATCATCTTCGATGAGGATCACTTGGGGTGATTCCGTACTACCATAATTAGCTCTTGCTCTTTATAACTGAAAATGCTGGTTTGCAAAATATTTTTATTTATTATACTGAGAATGTAGCTATTAGAGTCAACTGGTGGTTTTACAATGGAGTAACTAATGGCACAAACAAAAAAATTTCATTCTTACTAGCTCTGTGCTGCTTGTTAGTATTCTGTGCTGAAATCAGCAGAAGAGAACGTAAAAATGCTTTCATTTTGTTCGGTACAAACCCATCCAGCTGGTTTAGTGTGACCATTTCTGACTCTACTGTAATACCCCAAATTTACAGTGGGCATCTGTAAAATGAATATGTTTGTGCTCCAAACACTGAACTGGAGTTAATGCTTCCATTTTTTTGTTTGAGACCAAGTTACTCATGTACAACCAGTCAGTGAAACAAAGCCAGCTGAAGAGCTAAGCACTTCCATGTATGAAATCGTAGCAACTGAAGACTTGAGAGATGTTCTCTCTTGTGTATGTTTCCTCTATTGTCTGTAGAAGTCACTGCTTTTATGTTGCTCTGTTCTTTTGGCATACTACAGTTAAATTGGTTTAAAATGCCTATGCTGGAGAAAAGGGATTTGTTCTGATGAATTTGTTCTGACGAATTTGTTCTGATGAATTTGTTCTGATGAATTGTTTGTTTTGATATGCCTGTGCTTCCTTACCCTGTCTGGAGAAAAGCACATTATAAAGAAATGCTGTTATACCAGTAAAATAACTTTCCACACTTGAATGTATTTTGTAAGTTTTTGAAATTGTTTAAGACCTCTTGTAAGATTAATTTTAAAAAACTAAAAAAAAAACCCTAAAAAAAAAAAAACACCCACCCTAAAAAAAAAAAAAAAACCAAAACAAAAAACCCCACCTTAAACAAAAATCAAAAAAACACCTACCTGTTACTCTACCTTTTTTTTTAGTATTAGAAGTTTTCATAGCTTGTTCTTATGATATTAAAAGTGCAAGAAATAATTTGCGGCTTCCTTATCTTTACTACTTGTGTTGTAGGTCTGAGTTCTGATTGTTGCCGACTGGTACTGGGGCACTGTGGAGCAGGCTGGCAGCTCTCTGGCAGGGAAAAAGTGTGTCTGGAATAAGCCTATGGCACTTGCCTTGCCAAGAGCACTCTCAAGCAGTAAATGTTGAGCTGCCCAGAGTAACTATTTCAAATTAACAAATCCCTCTAAAATTTACTGTAGTTTAGACTGTTCTCCAACACATACCTGGATGAAGTCAAACAAAATTTGAGCCAGAGCCTTGGGTTGTAAATATTTTCACTGAGAACATGCTGTGCTTCTGCTGTTCTCTAAGAAGAAATGAGACACTGAAATGAGAAACACTTTTTGTGATAACTCCAGTGATTTATTCACTGTTTTGCTGTTTAGAACATTAAATTACTGATGCACACTTGCTCAGTGTAGACAGCAGCTTTTAAATGGTAACACTGCAAAGATGAAGATGCTCATACACAGTCAGTAGTTGCGTGGAAACAGATATTGTTCTAGAAATGTATTCTGAAAACAATGCCAAATATATTGGAAAGTTCTTGCTGTGTTTGAGGGTGTGGGTTTCAGTGAGGCTTTGCAAGCAGTTGCTCTTGGTAATGATCCTAAGCAAGGCTCTAACAGCTGATGCAGTGTAAAGGTTTATGAGTGCTGGGAAAAATAAATCAGCCAGCCAGAAGATGTTTTTGCAGGTATGTTGAAAGTAAATCCAGAAATTGCTCTTTCAAAATTGCCACTGGGCTGAAGAAAAGAATATTCAAGTCTTCCTGGAAAAGCAAGCTTTTCTTTTTTGTTCTAACTGCACAAAGGTGGGATGTTGATAGCTGGGCTGATTCCTTCAGAAGGCTGGGTTTAATAATATAAATAAATCTATCTTGTCATCCTTTGTGATTGAATGAACTACCAACAGTAAGTGGCCATTTTGCCCTGCATCAGCAATACACGTGCCTTAGAATATACTGCTGATGGCAGAATTGTGTTGGATTGCAGTGGCTGATTTTTGTCTTCCTGCAGCCTATTTCAGTTCAGTCCCACTGGGTTTGCATCTTTGTGGTTTTTTAAGATTTCCAACCGCTACACAATGTATTGAACTTACTAAAACAAAAAGAAATTAATGTTGCTGCTGGGCTTAATAGTTATATATCAAGGTCTGTATGCCACAATATGAATTCTTGAGTGTTTCAAGTACTTTGGTGTGTCTTAATGCACAGTGATGTTACCTTATTTAAACAGCTGGGTGAACTGTAACTAAAAGAACAGATGGACTGATGTAAATCACAAATTACTACAGTTCACCGAGACCTTGTGATCACGTGTTGAAAGGCACAGATAGAAGAGCAGATAATTAGATGTTTAGTTACTTGGCTGGAGATCTTGTGCTTTCCTTATTTGTGACGTGTGTAATGCAAGGCAAACTTTTTCACATGGGCAGCCCTTGTTTTTAGGTAGGCTCTAAATACAGTGTGTTGCACATACTTTGCAGTTTGAGGGAGTAAGAAAAATGGATTATGAAGACAGTGGAAAATCTGTTGAAGAAATCAGTGGTACCTGTAAGGGACTGCCACAACCTTCCTTCAGATTTATCTATGGGATGAAGCAGTGGAAAGCAGTTAGTAGCCAGCTGATATTGAATAAAATGTGTTAAGCACACACATTTTAGTGTCCAGTGCATTGAAACTTTAATGTGTGCAGATCTCTCACACTCAGAGGACTGTAATAGTCCTTCCCCTATTCATGTCTAATGTAGCTGAATTCAGTGGTCCTGCGTGCTTCTAAGCTATTGCCTGTGAGACCTCTCAGAGTCCTGCTCATGGGCAGTGGTCAGATAGAAAAAGAGAAGTTACTCACTGAGATAGAATAAATAAAAGGTTTGGGATATGCGTAATGATCCCCTCATACTTACAGGGGCAAACAGTAAGGGAAACAGGGCTTAATTCTGATTGTACTGAAAGGAATGCTCACAAAATCTGCTAATGGGACTTTTAAACTTTTAATAACAGTGTTTTAGTTATCCCAGTGTGAAAGTTCATTAGACAGTCGGCTTCTGCAGCTGTAAATATTATATATATATATATATAGCTTATGACTCTTCACGAAGTCCGGGTTGATGTTAGCACTTTCATTTTCCAGAGATACTGTCAGAATCCTGGCAGATGGAAATAGCTGACCAGAACTTTTACTGTTGTCTAACTGCTTGATAGGGGATTTTAAGAATAGTGTCAGTTTGTTGGTTTTTCTGACATCCTTTTCCCACGTGATACTCGCTGCTACATTTTCTTTGCTGAGCTAAAGATGTCACATATGTGTACAGATACAATGCTGGCAGCAGTACTATGGCATATACTCCCATTGAAATTGTTTCTGGAACTTGAATTTTTCTCTGCTCCATGCTTTTCAGTTATTAGACAGTCTGGATATTCACAAGACGCAGTTTGGTATTTAAGGATACTTTGTAATTTGGTCTGTGAATATTGCAGTGTTCTCCTGCAGTGACAGCATTAACTTGGTAACTGTCGCTCCTCTTCAGGATTTTTTTTGATGTCATCACTTCAGGTATTCAGCTTACAGTGATGCCCCACAAAGTTAGAGACAGCAAGATGCAATTGTTGCCAAATACAAGACAACTGTTTTTCTGTTGGAAAAAATGCTCATGAATATTAGAAAACTTAAGTGGATAACAAAAATCTCCCCTCCTTTGAAGTTACTGTCAAAGCTGCTTTTCGTAGCAATGTGGTTTGGATAAAATCCAAATGGTGGTTTGGATAAAATCCAAATGGTAATTTGGATTGTGTAGTGCAAAATTCCTAGTGACAGCATTTGTCCCTTGGAATTGTTTATTAATCTTTATCTGAAAAAGCCTCACTCCAAACCCAAACCAAGAAGGCACAGACTACTGACATGACTAAACATGAACATCTAAAACAACCTCTGCCAGCCCCACTTTTTCTGTAGAAAGCATATGCTGTACGTTGGTTTAATGACAAGGTTTTACTTGCACAAAGAATCTTGGAATCACACATCTCTCTGTGTGTAAAGATGTTTTTGATGGCTTTAGAAGTTTCCGTGCATCATCGAAGCCACAGTACTGATGCTTTTTTTCTAAGCTCTTTTTGTTTCAAGAAATGCTTCCATGTAAGCCAAACCCATCTTACTTTAACGGAACAAGACCTGACCCTTCCAACCCATGACAGAGCTCCAAAGTGACAGAAGGGAGCATCCTACAGCAATCGACTGGCTTTTAATTCCATGAAATGCTGCCCCAGCCAACAGCATTGCCGTCAGATAACAGATTTTAAAGGAAAAGGTGTTAAACTAAGACCTAAAGATGATTGATGAGAGAGGTCTCTGTGCGTAAGTAATCATAGAATGGTTTTGGTTGGAAGGGACCTTAAAGTTCATCTAGTTCCAGCCCCCTGCCACGGGCAGGGATGCCACCCATTAGATCAGGTTGTCCAGGACCCCATCCTTGAACACTTCCAGGGATGGGGCACTGAAAACCTCTCAGGGCAATCTGTTCTAGCGCCTCACCACGCTCACATTAAAGAATTTCTTCCCAACAGTTAAACTAAATTTCTCCTCTTTCAGTTTAAAACTGTTCCCTTTGACCTATCACCTGCCCGTGTAAAAACTCACTCTCCCTCCTTTTTATAATCCCCGCTATAAGTACTGAAAGGCCGCAGTATGTAATGCAGGTATTTATTGAAGTAGAGAATACAAATGGATCCAAAGAGTTGAAGAACAGCTCTCACCGCATGAGAAGTCTTGAGCACTGTACAGGCCACTGTACAAGAACAGAACAATTTCTCATCCCCCGCAGCCGCTCGCTGTCCGCAGTCCCCAGGTGGGAGGGCAGCAGAAGCGCTGCCGCAGCCGGACGGACCCTTCCTGTTGCCGAGCGCCTGTGCCGGTCCCGCCGCGCTCAGGGCGCTGCCCCTCGGCNGGCGCCCCCCGCCTCGGCCGCCTGTGCCGGGCCGCCGCGGCCCCAGTCCCGCTCGATGTCCTGGCGGTAGGGTCGTGCTCGGACTCCAGCTTCCGCGGGCGGGTGTACGCCGGGATGCGCGCCTCTGCCCGGCAGCCGGAGAAGATCACGATGAGCAGGATGTAGAGCGAGCCGTCCGCTCCCGCGCCGGGGCCGCGCTGGTGTTGCCGGCGCGGCTCAGCTCCCGCAGCGCCGCCCCGAGCGGCGCCGGCAGCCGCCGCGCCTCGCTGCGGTTCATGGCGGCACCGGCACCGCGGGGCGGAGCCCCCCGAGCACAGCCCCGGCTGCGCTGAGGCTCCCGCTGCCAGGGAGCGGACGGAGCCGGGGAGAACCTCCACGGCGCTCAGAGCGGTGCGAACCGACATCTTTTGTCAGGCTGCCTGAATGAGAGATGCCAGACATTTCATGCTTGGGAAAATGCAGCTCTGCCAAAATAAAGGCAGGAAGGAGCTGGTTCTAGTCACGGAATCACGGAATGGTTT
>VYZQ01001339.1:0-23225 GCA_013400655.1 Mystacornis crossleyi
TCTACTCTTTTATAATGCTCTACGCTCTTCATTCTCTGTCCAAGTATCAATAGTGCATTTAACAAGGTGAGACACTCCTGGTGGAAAATAAACCACTTGTGGACAGATACAAGGATCCACAGACATGTTTATGAAGTCAGTTTTGTCAGTGCTGGGCTGTTTGTTCATTTAAGGTAGCTGTACCTGGGCACACTACAGTGCACTTACATGATCGAAGTGGGCTCGAAGTAGATAGCAGTAGAGTTTATGCTGGTTTTTGGTTCTTGCAGTTGGCTGTATGGATCTGGTCACCATGACTGATAATGTCCTCACCAACTTTGATATCCACTGAAATTTCTAGTTTTCTGTGAGGGGCAGTTAACAGGTTAACAATTAAGTTACTCCCCTGCAATGGAAGGAGGTATTTCAGTAAAAGTGAGAAGTGTTCCAGTAAAGCGTTGCAGTCAATTTAAAACAGGAAATCAGTACATTTGCAGGACATCTATAGAAAGTACTACTCAGATGGATCTTGCAACAACTGCCAAAGTTCAAGATTTACACACTGGGCCTTCCTTCTATGATTTCTTGAATCAAAGTGACAATTTCCCACAAGATTCATGTTTTAAATGAAATTTACCCACAAAGATTGATCCTGATCTCAACCAAAAATAATTACTTTAACTCTTCTCTATACAGATACCAGCTGAGCACTTCGAAGATAGAAGACAGCTGAATGTAACAGTGTGGTTGTCATAAACAGTTGCACTTCTGATCATTTAATAAGCTTGTGTTTCCAGAATTTGCGCCGGGTGAACAATCCTCAGCTGTAGTTTGTCTTCTTTGTTGCAGTGCTTTGTAATAAAAAGGTATTTGCTTTTAGACACTGTTTCAAACTTTGTATTCTAAATCTTTCAGCAGCCCTACTGTATCAAAACTGCCTTTCAAATAAAAGCATTGTCAGTAAGAAAACAAGATCAGGTGGTGTGCAGGATTAAAGCACAGCTAACAAACTTCGCTTAATTCAAAAGCTTTCTCCTTCCCCTGCAAAGAAGTGAACTCTTGCTATTGGTTTCAGCCAATGAAGACACTTCCAGCTGCAAATTCCTCTCACGACATGCTCAGATTGTCTGACAGAAATGAGTGTATGGTCTGCCTCTGGGCATAGGGCACACAGCTGCGAGTGACCAAAACGGGAGCCCTGTCAGCAAGTCCCAGTCAGAACCCATCATTTGGACACAGAGCTACCATATTCTGTAATCTTAACATTCCTCTCCCTTGCCAGGCTGACAGTGCAATCCAGAATTAAATCCAGGACATTGCCTTTTTCTTTCAAGACAAACAGGAATACAACTTCTAGCAAAAAGAACCTGCCTGACCCTTACACAACAGAGGGAGTATGTTTATATGTGTGTGAAGTGCGGGGAGTTTGTTCTTGATTAACAAGCAGTCTCTTTTCACTGACCTAGTTAGAAACACCCTCCCCTTTGCACTTTTTACCTTTACATGTTTTTATTTTGAGAACAACATCCATGCCAGCAGGGAATAAAAATTCAGAGTTTCAAGAGTAAGAGAAATTAAAACATGCACAATGAAAATACTGAGCAATAACTACAGATTACACATATCGTGTACAGACAATTGCTCATCAACAGCACACAACTCCCAAACTCTTACCAACACAACAACTTCTGAATAATCCTGTGGAAGAGAATTCTATGGAAAAACTAATTACATAAACTGAGTCATCACTCACATACATCAGTATGAACACCAAAAAACACAGTCTGCAAAGACTTAGCTTTAATTTCATAATCTCTTCTTACATACATGTGTTTAAGGCATAATTCAAAACTGTTAAACGTTAACAGAATCTTTACTACTGTCAACATTACTACTGCCTTGGGACAGTTTGCCTTAGCAAGAATGAAATGTGGAACACATCTTCCTTGAAAAGAATCAAGGAAAGAAAACAGAACTTGACAAAACTTCTTTAAAACAGTCTTAACTACACACAAAACCTCAAGGCTGCTGACTCCACATATCAAGAAGTGGGCTATCCCGAAACCAAGCCTGCATACAATATATATAAAACTTGCATTAAAATGGCACTCAATGTTTATACAAAATAACACCTTAAATCATACAACTGTGATTTTTGTTTCCTAAAACAAACATCATTTCTGTGTGATAGAAGCAGAAAAGAAATAATGACCTGTCATTAATGGATTGCCAAGGGCACTATACAGAATCCCTAGCAGATGGCACATAAGCTTGGTATTTTGGGGGCTTTTATGATCTACTATGTTTGAACTGAAGATATATGCAATATTATCTTTTAAAATGCAATTGCTTTAGAAGAAACAGGTCATTATATATTTACTTGTGGAGAAAAAAAGATGCTTTGCAGCAAGTACACAAAAATAGCAGCTTTTTAAAGAAAAGCTTAATGCTCCTTTTAGTCATTTCCACCACACAACTTGAGTAGGATTTTCCGGTAGTCTCCTGAAGTATCACCCTGAAAAGGAACCCAGAAAAAGAAAAGTTGAAGAACAACCAAAAGAGAGAAAGCCACAAGAACTAAGAACTTTCTTTCCAGAGACATTTTTGGCTCTACGTTTACAGAAATAAGCAGCAGAGTTTACATATACCTAACTGTGCACAAGCATGCCCCATATTTACTGAAGCCAAGTTTTGACCGAGATCAGTCCATTAAATAGGTATGGCCCATTCTGCTTCTGAATGGTCAATTCGAATGCCAGATCAAAAGAGGAACAGCGTGGGGTAAGGAAGCTTTTCCACCAGTGTCTCCCTGCTTTTTACTCATACATTGGTGGTTACAGGGCATGCAACTACTGTAGAAGAAACACTTGGCACACGCTATCCTCCAGAATCTCTGCAGGATTCTTTCCAAACACCACCAAGTTACAGGCCCTCAGTGTCCACAGCATGAAGAATAAACAGGGGCTCAACAGGTTTGGCACCCTCATTACAAGGTAAATAAAAGTGGCACCACTCACTCTCCTCCAGCTCTTATTACCCGACCATCGGCCAGCTATCCTTTTGGCTGTTGCTATAGCTCTTAATAGCAGTAGGAAGGTGGATCAACTGCTAAAGAATGTGAAGTTTAGTTCATTTACAAAATCCTGTACTTTCATGAGAAAGAGGAGGCAATCCTTCAGAAGATTTTTAGAAGCTTTATATTCTTCCAACACACAGATGAAGTAGAGCACAACCGTTACTCAGCTGGAGCACTGAGTGGTTCCCACAAGATCACATAGGGAGTTTGCAACAGAGGGGTCTCTGAAACCCTTCTGGACCAATTTCCCCTTCCTTCCTTGCCTGTTAGCTTCCTCCCCCCTCCCTAGCTCATCTATTCCCCACGCAAACCCAAGTGCTGTAAATCCCCTGGCCCTCAGCCTCCACGCTCCTGGCAAATGCAGCAACCCAACACAGCCCACTGCACTCAGAGCAGGTAACAGCTGTTCAGCACGAGGATCAGTGTTCTGCCAGCATAAGGGCTGTCACGGCAGGGAAGGTAAGGTCTCCAAGTCTTACAGTGATATCTGTGTAGAGAGATCTGCCGTACATCCGCTTGTACTCCGCACGTATGTCCAGCAGGTCAACCTCGCTGCGTGACACCATGATCCGAATCAGGGTCCTGTCCTTTGTTCCTGCTCCCTGAAACAAACAAAACAGCAGTATAACGTATTGCAAAGTGTATAATACAACACGAATGAAAAAATAAAATGCCTGTTTACTAGCATAACCCCACTGACTTCAATAAGCTTGAACAGAATTTGGCCTATCATGCTTTAATAAATTAAATTTAGTGGTAGGATACTAATCTCTCTGAACAAGAATAGCTCAAAAAAAAAAAAAAGGGCGATTGACAGAAGTACAGGAGGTCAGGAAAATTTGTTGAGTTTAATGGCCGACTTATTTACTTCTGCTAGAATTCCCTATTTAAAAAGTATCAATTTCAGTGAGTTTTAAGCATATTTGTGTTTCACCAAGTGAAGACGTTTGGTTTATGGATGGTTGTATTTCTCTCTCTTAGGTTGGATCAAATTAGCTAGATTTTTCCAGCCTTTCATAATAGTAACTGCATCCTGTTAGTCATCTGCCCACTGAAAAATGTAATCTCTTCAGCTGAACAGTTCCTACCCAAGAGCTGTACAAGCATTAAAAAAACCCCCACACTGTAAGTTTATGCAACTTGTCACAGACACTTACCTTCATCGCTTTCTGTAATCTCTCTGCAAAAAAAGCTGGCGTGTTCTTGAGACACTTAACTGCAAAAAAGGAACAGTATTACAGAAATCAGGCATTCCTCCTCAATCAGAACTCAGTAATTTTTTGAGTTTATCCTACATAGTCCCATGCTTTAATTTTACATAAACATACACTTGATACAATGCAGCTTCCACTCCTTCCATTGGTCACTGAAATTATTTTTAATCCAAACAGTAGCTGCAATACAGTTAAAGAACCTACACTTCATGGCTCAAAGCAAAAATTTTTGTCACTAGAAGCCATCTAGTGTGAAGCAGCCATAATGAACCTTTGAATTCTAACGACCAGATTCTTGTTTATGAAGGGAAAAGAGGGGATGGGGACAGGGCAGAAAACTTGAAGGAACACATAGGTAGGAACACACACAGGTGCTCCTGGCTTCATAATTTTAAATTTTAGGCCATGCATCTGCAAGGTGTGACAAATTCAAGTCCTGCCTTAGTACAAATTGGGAAACCACCTATGATAGCAGAGAATCTTAGGTGGTTCCTCCTCCTTAAGGGTGAGTCATTACAAGCCTTATTTTAAAGTCTTATTTTAGCCACAGAATTCATCAGGACTCCTGAAAAATTTTTAACATGCTCATTTAGTAATGACTGGGTGTTATATTTAATTAGCACAGTTCATTAGAAATATGAAAGAGCAAAATCTAAATCAAATTACTGTCATGTTAATCAGGATAATGAAAGAATCCTCCATCACTGATCAGAATTAAAATCTATATATTGATGTAGTGTTGGTTACAAGTAAACAATCATGCAAACTGTGGCAAACTACAGAGAAAACAGACCACACTTGACATTTAATAGTACGGTAAGGTATCAAAATCTATCACACAGCATCAACACAGAACCAAAGGTGTAAACCTAGATACGGTTTTCATAGCACACGCATTCTGTATAGGAAGAAGTACTTTTCCGAGTAGGAGAATGTAGATGAGAGACAGCAGTTCACCACACAACTGGCAATGGTATGTACAGTACTACTCAAAAATGAATGACAAAATGAAATGCATGTTTCTGTATCACTATATTTAGCTAACACAACACACTTGCATTCTAAGGTATTTAAAGATGTTGTTTTAAGTTACCAGTTGTACAATCCAGAAAGCTTTAAAGAAAGCAAAATTAAATATTTTCAATTAGAAAACCCTTTTTTCCTGCAAATAAGGTTCACAGAACAAATGATGTTAACATCACTGACTGATATAGATACATGTGTATATACATATAAATAAAAAACCCCACAGAATCTATTTAATACAGGGAGTTATTCAGTGAATATTAATGACAAGCCTTGCTCAAAAGGCTACTGACTTGTTTGCAAGCTATAGTTTCAATTTCGAATNTCAAGTCACTACAAAGCTCCATGAAGTCAAATGGGTTCTAAACTCAAGAGTAGTTTCTCTACCAAGGCAATCTTTTTCTACAAACACCAGGAAATATCTCTTTTCCCTAAGCTTGGTTTTCTAACAATACTTTCTGAGGGGACAAAGTTTGAATCCTGGAAAACATCTGCAAATGAATCACACAAAACGAGTTAGATCCAGTTTGGGTCATTGAAAGATCAGTTTAGTGACAAAGTGGCATAGTAGAAAAAGAACAGTTATTATGTAGTTCCCACATGCACAAGACAGGAGTGAAAAAATGAAGCTTTTAAAATTGATTTTCATTTTGCAAGATTTTGTTACAAACGTCAGTGAAAAAAATCTGTTGTAGTTGAACCAAATATCCTCTCCTATCTCACTTCCAAGTGATGCAAAGTTCATTTTTCCTATTTTGGTAGGAGTTTTGGGGGGGTTTGTGTGTGTGGTTGTTTGAGGGTTTTTTTGGTTACATCACTACCATATTCAAAACCAAAGAACAACACTTAAAGCAGGAGCTCTAGATACTGCAGTATATTTACAGTAATAAACAGAAAAAGAAATGGAGATGTAAAGACAAAAGACAGGTAAGTGGTTCACAATTACATCTATAATAAAGCACTTTAAATAAAACTACAGCACGGCAACTTGAGGCCTCATCCCAACCTCATGGAAACAAATGACTGCTTCTGAAGGGACTACAGTAGACCAGAGGTAAGAGTTTTCCCTGCTCAGAAGTACTGGGGGCAATTAAAAACAAAGATTTAACAAAATTGTACCCACAGGAAACGTGGAAAAAATAACCCCTTCGCAATCAAATTTAAGTTTTCTTATTAGTAAATAAAGTTAGAAGTAACTAATTCGAGGGTTAATGCCTGTATTTTGCTGGATTTCCAAAACTGTCCCAAATATTCCATTCTCACTGACTCAGCTCAGTTGGTACAAGTTCTCCTCACTTCTTAAAACAGTGCCAATTACAGTTAATAATTCTCCCCCCATTTTAACATGTGAAATTCAAATTCTGCAGAAGCCTGAAATAAAAAACTTCATCTGTCATTTTGAGGTGAAGTAAGTGCCCCACTTTACTAATCACAAATGACTTCACAGAAAGCTTCAACATAAAAAGCAGAAAACTGGAATTATTACTAATAAGACCACTCTTCGCTGGAGTCACAGATGCCACCTGAGCCAGCTGTAGCAGAACAGCAGGAAGGAACTCGCCAAGGTGGCACATACCTACTGCCAGCATGCCCTTCTCCAGGTCTCCAGACATTTCCCGACATATGCTTTTTTCAATGTCCCGGTTACACATCCTCTGGTACTCGCTGAAGACTGTTAATAGAAAAGAAAGATTTCAGGAGTCAGCTCAGCAAAGAGAGGTGGCAGTGGAACGTGCTGGATGGCTTTACTTCAATGGCATTTCTCAGCTGGATACTATAGTGTACTCACACAAGTTTTAACATCTCAAGGACTAAAACTGTTATTTACACATTTACATGTTATCATGCTCCTTCTCGCTTGTCTAGATCTGTCCTTTTTGTTAAAGGGCTAGACCAAGAAAGTGCTGTAAGAGAAAAAGTGGCAATTCTTTTAGGAAAGCTTGGGATCTCAATAAAATTAAGAAAATATTCAGGTTTTCACACACATCCCTTTCCTACTCGTAAGTACCTCACACCCCAGTGGTACAGTGTAAAAGTTCTTCATAGTTACTAAAACATTTCCACCACGACAGGCTGACGTAGCACCTTACACTACCAAGTAAAAGGGAAGGGTTACAAGAGTCTTGCACACTCAAATATGCAAGACTGAAACAATTCTAGTTTTTCAATTCTTTAATCAGAGGATCATTTGAACAAGTATGACCTCTACCTGCTCTGATATTTATTACTTCCTTTTCTTCAGCAGAATTCACCATGCTTTTCATTGATACCTCGTTGGGGTCATTTTACAGATGGAGGAAATTCAGGCACAGAGCAGTGCTGTACATTTTTACCATTACACACCACAGAACCGAGTCACTGTTTATGTAGGACACGTTACCTGCTCTAAGGTGGGCCCTGCTTCTTGCACACAGAATGGCATTGAATTTGGATTCATCAGTTCCTAGACGGTTCTCTCCAGCTGCATACAACTCCTGAACACAGAAGGGAATTCACACTTCGTTACTCAGAAAAGTAGTCAGGCTGAACAGCTGAGTCACAGATTTGCTTCCTTACAGCCTCTCCTCCTTTTACACTCATTTCTTAGCCTATGTACTACTGGAAAACAGGATCAAGCAATAAACAGCAACTAGTTCTAACCTTCCTAGGGCATGCTATGCTTGCAGTCTTCCTAGCTTGCAGATGCATAAGTGGTCAAACACAAGACCTCCAGATTACAAAAGGAGGGGATACTGTTCAAAAAGTACCTGAAAATTGTTCTTCCTAACAGTCCTTGCATCCACGTTTTTTACTACACTTCTAGGTGTTTTCTGGGACATTCTTGTGTTTCAGCTAAGGCACACTATGTAGAAAGTTAATTACATTACTATTTAAATGACAGTAGTATACTAAAATGATTCCTGGCTTTCCCTTTGCTATGTGGTGAAATGGAACACACAGAAAAATAAATGGGGCAAGCATTACAAAGCCCAAGTGCATTATTTGCTGCAAAAATCCAGACTTCCTTAAACAACAGGCAAAGGCTAATGCAGTTGTTGAACAGATTAAAATTTAATCCACACACATCATCTCAAATCTCTTTGGACAATTTCTTTAGTAAGCACAATCCAACACTTGGAAAAGCTAAAGACCTGACAGAATGGGAGGTAAAATATCCTATGGACTGTACTCCCAAGAGCTTCAATCTCTGTATTGCACCTACATGGCTCTAATGCTGTCACAGCTTTTCACATCCCTTCCATCCACTGAAACATAAGCACTGCATCAGAAGAAGTCACAAGGTGTCCAAAACTAACAGTAAGCTGAATCCACACAGTCAAATTTCAGTGCTTTAAGTCAACTGTACTTAGAAACGATGAAGCATTTCTACTGACCTGCACATCTCTTTGGACAACAGACATGTCAACATTTGTACTTTCATCTCTGTTTCCCTGAAAGAATTAGAAGATCCAGAAGTGTTACTGGTGAGCTTTGATGGGCTGCTTTTTAAAAAATTAAATAAAACCAACAACCAAAACCAAAACAAACAACAACAACAACAAATTCACACCACCTACAAACACATAACACATAAATTCTAAAATCCCAGCAGGCAAGTACCTGAGCAAGTGAAATTAAAAGCCTCTGAAAGTGTCCAGATGTGTCACTTTTTATTGCTTCCTCCAGAGTCTTCTTAAATTCTGGAAAAGAAACACAGTCATCAATCATCATACAACCCTGCTCATTTCCTGAATTCATACTATCAGTCAGTGATTGAGTAAGAAAAGAAAAAAGATTGTGATGCAGCAAATCAAACCTGCTTTATAGACCCTGTTGAGTTCCTGAATATGCTCATTGCTGCGGGAAGCTAAGATTTCAATGAGACAATTTTCATCTGTGCCAACACCCTAAAACAAGCAAAGGAGAAAGAGATTTCAGATTCTTATTTCTACAACCTAGTATAACAGAAATTTAATCAAATTATATAGGAAAAAATTCAGAATATGACCTTGTATAGTAAATCAAGGCAAGTAATCCCAAACTTTTAAACAGCAGCCAAATATATTATCAGCCCAACCATTTCCTCGATCTTATAAATTTGTATCTCCTCACAAACCTTTATAGCTTCCTTGATTTCGTAAGCATCAAACATGACAGGTGTCTTCATCATTGCCAAGATTGTCCTCTCAAAGTTACCTGATAGCTCAGACTTGAGATCCTTGATCAAATCCTAACAAGAAGGAAAAACAAGGAAAAAATGCATAAAGACCAAACTTGACAAAAGCAAGCACCAAAAATATGCACCTTACTTAGAACTCTTTATGCATAAGCACCAGTAATGCTCATTCAAAGTAAAGCTATTCCACTTCACGCTAAAACCAGTGTAATGGAATGTGTACATTGAGGTCATTAAGGTCCAATTAAATAGACTGTGCAGATCAAAGAGTCAAAGTAACCATTTACCAGAGAAACCGCTTTACATGCTTCATCTGCAACACTGCATGAAGAAGTCAAGCGTAGGTAAAAAGCAGAACAACTCTGAACTAGCTATGACTTAAGAACCATCTTCCCCTAAAGCACCTTCCAATCTTTTTTTCCCACCGCCAAATCTTCTGACTTCCACTGAAGGGATGTAGGCTCTTATTTCTTCTCCTTCCGTTCTCCCGAGGTATTTACCTTTCCATAAGCTGTTTTGAAGGACAGGATTATCTGCTGCCGTTGCTTGTTTGAACGACTTCCAAGACAATCAATAATCGCCTGCTCATCGGTTCCTGTACACGCACACAGACACCACAGAATGAGCATCACCTCGTCTGAGGATTCAGTTTTCTGTCTCTATTTCACCCTGTTCTAAATCCAGCAGAAGGACACGTATGCCTTCAATTCATCTACAGTATCTACTCTTGTGTACAACCACAGAACTTCAAGCTCTACTCCCAATCACAAATACAGTAAGATTACAAAGAAGAACTAAACCAAACTCATGATGTTGTTTATGCCTACATGAACTCCCAGTAACACTTCTGATAAGCAAGGACAATCACATGTGAACTATCCCACTCAGTACACACATAGCAACAGAAAAAGATCAGTGCTGAATTGAGATGCAATTCTACTTTTAACTGAAATGTAAATCCTCAGACTGCTCACCTAATCCCTTCATGGCCTTCCTTAAGACTTCTGCATCCTTCAGAGGGTCAAAACCTGGTGCATCAGTGATTGTACCTCGGTTTCCATGCTAAAATGAGATCAATAGTGTGAAACAGCATTAGTGTTAACAGCATATTAGTGTTAAACAGTAAAATACTGTGGTTTACTACTTAGGAAAGATGATCACTGTTATCAGTTTTCTTTTTTGGTAGAAAAGCATTAGAGAAAACTCAAACCAACCCTGTCTTAAGCAATTTGTTAATTTCTAGATACAAATTAAAAGAAAATACAAGATCAAGAAGGTTTGCTGACATTAAATCTGCTTTCCAATTAATTAAGGTTTGATGACACTGTATATACAACTGGCAATACTTGCTAAAGTTAGGAAAGGCAAGATTCATTAATTTGAATTCACGTCAAATATTTTTTCTTGGGTACCATGGTAAAATATTATTTGTTTCAAGACATATGAGCCTACACTGCTTGCATTTGAAAACATTCCATCTCTCTCTTCACTCAAACTTCTTTTCTTAACTTCCTTTTCAATTTTATGATCGGTTTACACTTATACTCACAAAGAAAATGTAGAGGAATATATATACAGTCACACCTCAAAAGAAAAACAGTGAATGCTCTTACTGTTACAGGAGTGAATGCAGGCCCTGCAGTTCCTGAGTAAGAGGGCATAGACGGGTTCACAGCTGGACCTGGTGGAAAACTTGGCATGGGCTGCTGCCCTGGGTGAGTTGCTGGAGGTCCTGGATGGTTCATAGGCTGCTGGCCTGGCACAGGGCCACCCATGTATGCTGGGTAAGGTGGCATTCCGGATGGTGGATTTCCTCCAGGTGGAGCATAGCCTCCGTACGAGGGCTGTTGTCCTGGCGGAGGTTGCCCAAAGCCACCTGAAGGAATGGGCGGAAAAGCCCCAGGTGTGGAAGGATACATGCCTTGTGGTACATTTGCCCCTCCAAAGGTCCCTGCCAGGTTGGATGCCTGCAATGACAGCAATAAAGCAAGAGACAGGAGGGGGTACAAACAGCTAAGTTTCAGTAATGTGTTTAATACAATACAACCCCCCTCCCCACCAACACAGATAGGTAGCTCTTTACCTGCAAAAGATAGCAAGCACGATGGGAAAATCTGCCTAAAACCTGACACCAAGTAATCCCTTCTTTGTCCATGGCTGCCTTGTGCGATCACAAGGACGCACGAACTTTAAGCAACCTTTGGCTGTTTTATGATGTGTTAGTAGTTTACAACTACATTCGGAAAGACTTCTGCAGAAACTGCAGTCAAGATACTTCGCTCCACACCAAAATCTTGCCACTGAAACTCTCTTCTAGAGAGAAACCAGAAGTGACATTTGATGATTGCAGCACTATCAGAAACTAGTTGCTGTGGATATTGCTATGTGCACCCTAGATAGTTTGTTGCTCAATTTGCCTGCTGGCTGCCAAATCACTTCATTTAATCACTGCCTCAGAAAGACATCTATAATGCAAATATCTTCCTACAAACTGTATTCGTTATGCAGCATAACAGATTTCTGAAGACTAAAGTTGTCAGAAGTGTCACTCCCTTCTGCTCTATGAAAAAAAATCACATTGGAAATGTCTACATTTTCTTCAGTCAATGTAAAAGGTTTTTACTTCCATCTGTTAAACATCCGTGTTTGTAAAAGACTGTTGATCCCATATTCTTTTCAAGGACGAATTACTGATACCTCTAATTACACAGCCATTTTCCTTACTCTGGTCAAAATCCAGGTAATAGACAAAATCCAGACTGTGTTTGCTCATCTGAATATATTACGAGTGGATACTCTGTGTTAGTAGTTCCCTATTCCTCTACACAGCAAATGCCAAATTATATTAGTTTTATGTCCACAACTTTTGAAGTTAGACTGTTAACAATATTTAACTAGTGCTCCGTTTTCCTAAAATAAGAAATAGCTCGCAGTAGCCATTTTCTTCAATAGGCAATATTGAATGCTCAACACCTACACAGATTAGACATAAAGGCACAGAATTCAAGTGATGAACCTCTCGGTGACAATGCCAGAAACACAACTTTGAACTTAAGGACATCACAGTGAAACACATTAAAAGACAGCAAACTCACCATTCCAGCCATGTGGCTGGGATTGAACTGGTTGGCATAGCCAGCCACATTTTCCAGACCAATTGGAGGTGGATTTGAAGGTGGATAGGCAGCTCCACCCCAAGGACTGCTACCTGAAACCAAACACGGATGCGCTGAAATGAGAAAACTATGCCTTTTTAAAGTTCTTACTACTCAAATTTCTAATGTAATGTATTTTCAACACTACCAGGAAAATCAACTGAAGAGGTGCAGAGTAGCAGTGCAATTACTATAAAAAGAGAAATCTCACTGGCTATTTCTAAACATGTTAGTATACCACTGAATCTGTAAGCTCTCACTTAAAACAACTCTAAACCTATCTGAAGGTTAGCACTCAAGACTGTTAACACCATACCTTGACTTGAAAGCACTTGAAGTACAAAGTTGCCCAGGTATTCCAGTAAGAAGGTATTATTAATTCCACTTTGCCAATTTGAGAGATGTCCACAGAGCACAGCAGTACATTCGCAGACACCCAAGTCATAAAACTTGTCTGCACACAGCAGTATGGTCTAACTTAAGCCAGAATATTCTGCTGAGAAATAGGCTTTATCCTCCTAGCTAGTTGGGCTTCTTCCTGTACACTTTCCTGAGTTAACTTGCCTAACTCCATGTTTCACCATACCTGCATGACTCCAGTCCTTCCTTTCTACCTTTCAACAATACCAACAACTGTAAAGTTCTGCTTGATAACCAAGCAGAGGTTGAGTATTTCATCAGCTTTGTATTATTATAATTGCTACCTTTTTTTAACAGCCCTCTCCCTTCTATATGCACGCACCTGCCTAAGAATAGTGAATTAAGGAAAATTTCCTCTTTCTTTGCGGGATATGGTTTTAGGCTGCATGAATGATTTCACCCCATACTCATTTGTCTCACCACCCACCCTGAAGACTCAGTATCGACTGGACACTGATCCTTGTCATTTATTGGATTTGGTCAAATTAAGACCATCTCCTAATGCTCTGTGCTTTATTTGAGATGAATGAAACTGGACCTTACTATACAAGCACATGGCAGAGCACCCATATTAAACAAATCAGAATCCCCAGCCCAGATAAACCAGGACTTGACAAGACAGTACAGAAAGCTTTGGTGAGTCAAGGAAACTCTCTGCAGTCTTGTTCTTCATCCATGCCACCTCTCCTCTCCAGATAGGACCACCACTGTATTTAATGTTTACTTCATCTGAACAACTTACCTGGGGCTGGTGGATATCCACCCGCTGAGGGATAGCCCGGGTAACTCATTGCAAAGATCTGAAAAGAGTGTGTGCCACAGTTATTTTCTGTCATGCTTCACACATCACACCACATAACACTATGAGGCAACATGCATGCAATAGCCAGTTACCAGAATTTAGACATAACCTGAACACTTTGTCCCAGCTTTTCCCTTAGAAACCTCTTCCCATTTCCTTCTGCTGGAGTAATAAACATGCTCAGATAGCTAAGCAGTAGCAGAGTCAGTCCCCACACTATTTTTCTTATTTGTTCCAGTTGCTACTTACTGCTTACTTTGTCTGTTATGTTGTTAGGGATGTATGACTTGAACATGCTTTCCTTACTGTGCTATTAAAATCTCCAGAAGTTTCCAGCCTATACAGAACTGTCTTATCAATCAAGAGTAGAACTCATCTGACAAAGAAGCTACATCTTCAAGTGAGTAACCATGAGAAGTTGTTAGAAGGCACCGAAATGCAAACGTCTGCAGAAATGCAAGGTCAGAGTAAGAAGCAGAAGGGATACACCTTCATGCTTACAGCATTGCCATAAAATATGAAGGGTTTACTGAAAGGATTAGATCACTAGAACAAATTGGATCTCTCAGAATGGATAGTGCCTCTGTCAGCACAGAAGTGCACAAAGTCATTAGCTGTTCAAAATAGAAGCCGAGGTCAAAAAGGAAGAACAGCTAAAAGAAGGACAAACGAAAACTGGCTTCTAGAATACAAAGGCCTTATTTTAAACAGAACAATTACCAGGAAGAATGGCAAAAGTAACTATGAAGAAAACATCCATAATGAGTGTTAACTTTTTGAAGGTTATTTTTAATGACAACTCCCCGTCTATTTTTAGAACTGCTGTGTAAATTATGCCTTTCTTTTTTTCCCCCCTCTTTCCCCTACAGCACTACCTTTTGCATCTGGCATGTTTTGCTGTGTTTTGGGTTTCAGCCGTGGAATTTTGTTTTGGATTTGGTTTGAGTTGGCAGGAGTGCTGTTCCTGTGAAATTGTTTTCCTTTTGCATGATAACATTAACTTCCCTTTCTGGTTTGCATGGCTCTATTGCATAGCAACAGTGAAAGGAAGAAACGCCTTTTTTGTGGTTTTGGGTTTTTTAAGGAAATACAGTTAGGAAAACTTCAATTTACTTAAAAACTGTTTGGACTTCATGCTGCACATACTCATTTAAATTTAAAGAGAGAGAAATGAACTAATAGAAACTGCAATGAACAGAGCACACCAAAAGTTATAACCCTACCTCACTTCCACTCCAGCACGTAGTGTCTAACGGAATCAATAAATAAGTGAATGCAGCTTCTCAGCACGAGAAAAGCAATGCCTGCTGTTACCTATGCGAAGACTGACCCCAAACTCACAAGGCCAACACAAAAAGCAGAACACGTACTCCCTCTCTGCTGCTGGAAAAACGAGCAGGCAGCTTCCTCCCTCCCGGCGCTCGGCCACACAACTGCCCGCGGGAGCTGCCGGGCCGCGGGCCCACGCTGGGACGCGCAGCCCCTGCCCACGCTGCCAGCTCCGGGCAGCCACGCGAGCATGGAAGTGCGGAGAGGCCAGCAGACAAAAAATAAAAACCCTCAACAGAAGGCAGTCGGGCACACTTCAGAGACTCTCTAATTCAGAAATGGGCTTTACATAATAAAGAATGGAAAAATAAAAAAGAATGATTATTACCATGTCACTCAAAAACCGAGCAAAGAACCCCCACAATCTGGATTCTCAGCATGCATAATGTCAGTGTGTACATTTTTATATACAAATTATTACAACACTCAAATTAGTATTATTTCTTCAGGTATAACTATAATTATATTTTTATTTATTTTTTAGCTTCACATGTAAATACAATAAAGACAAGGTACTCAAAAAATCGTAAAGATGCCTTTTCAATAAGCTTTAGGTACAACTTTAAGGCAAAAAGCCTTTTTTTGGTGGTACAGGGTGAGAAGCAATGGGATATGTCTTGTTTTTCTTAGCAAGGTTGTTTGCTCGCTTTTAATCTGATAGAGAAAATACATTTCAAATTGGAAAAACCCCCAAGATTAGAAGAGCCTTTTGGCAATGAAAGCTGAGGTTGAGAAAAACAGCTAACTTCAGCAATCTGAAAAAAATGTTACTTTTTATATAAAAATGTTCCACTTGCTTCTTTTGAACACTGTATTTATCCAGGGCTTTTCCAAGGAGAAATTTTCCCAGGTTGGTTTAATTCCAGGCAAACTAGATCTGCAAACACACCAACTTCTCATGTTCAGAAACTTCGCTGATCACCACCTTTTCCGTAGTTCATCTGAGCCTCTGTTGGGCAGTTCTCTAACTTTAAAAACATTAACACAGAAAGTTAACTTTCCCAACCATTCCCTCAACCCAACCTCCATTTCACCTTCTAATCTTATCTTCCACCTTTTCTCCTACTACATCCACAATATTTTACAAAAATTGCTCCTGATGAGCAGCACTTGCCTGCTGGCAACAAACAGGTGACACAGGCGAGGGAACAGAAGATACAGAAACCCACCCTGCTATACAAACATTGCGTGAGGGAACACAGGAACAGCAAAGTCTCTGTTTGCTCAGTCATAAAAAATGCAGAACGTAAGACGAGGGAAAAATCCAAACAACCAAACCACACACAGAAAGAGGGAGTGCCTTGAAGAAAATACAGACCAAATACTGTCAAGGTCCTCTCCCCATTCCCAGTGTTCAGTCCTAGAGGTCCACCTCAGAACTCTTAAATAAATACCTGAGGTTTTACTCCCACAGTGAACATCCCTATCGTGCTTCACACTGAACACTATGAACCATTCAGGCTTTTAAGCATTTTCCTGCTGCTTGGCAAAGGTAAGAGGGAACAGACCTGTTCATAAAAGATTAAATCTGTGATAGACTTTCAACAGGAATCTTGAAAACACGCTTCTGTAAGATACAGCACTGAAGAACAGGACTACAACTCAAGAAATTTACAACAAAAATACAAATTACATAATGATGGCAGAAATAAAGAAGAAAACTTCAAGGCTGCCAGAAAACTTCTGTTTCAAGGTGCAATAGCAATTAAGCTCAGCCACTGCATTCACGCCCATTCCTGGAATTTATTTAATGGCTGCTGTTCAGGCTCTAGCTATGCCACGGTACAATAATTTGAGGACAAAAAAAGGATGAAAAACTATAGCCTTTATTTGTTCAAAAGAATTTGTTTAATTATGCCCATTTCACAGGGAACACCAAGTAAAGTTAAACCCTTGGCCTTGACTCCTCCACAAGGTTAATTACCAGGATATAGTAAACAAAGCAGCCTGAAGCTATAAATTACAGTACCTGCTCCAAGACTGATCCCTGATTGTGAAACCAGCAGAACAGAATTTATCACCTTACAATATGCTGTCGTTTTTCATCAGAAATGAGCTAAGGCATCCACCACTGTGTTTTTCCAAGACAAGGACAAATCACAGTCAGCACTGAACTAGCTAACTGCTATTTTACCAGCCTGAGCAAGATTTATCGTTGACTCATGCACTGCAGCATACAAGTTGTTCTCTCCTGTACCAGTTGTAATATTTTTCATCCTGACAGATAAAAAGTCCTGCAATTTTGGTTTTTCATTAAGTCTTCTGTGTATGTGACGCCTGTCTAGCCATTCTTTCACTATGAAAAAAACTAGTTTAATAGAACGGGTTCCTCTTCCAACAGGGTTGAGTTAACGCCACCCACAATTCAGGAAACAGATCTTATCGCTCACTGTTCACCTTCACAAACCTTTATTGGACTGCATTCAACAATGTATATTTAAAGAGTACTAACACATCATCCGCTTCCTACAAAAAAAGTTTCCTTAACAAAAAACCCAAACCAACTCACAGCTCTCAATAGATGGTGGAACAGAAACAAACTCAAATATGACTTTTTTTAAAAAACTATACATTTGAATTGCTTGCTAGTATTACAACTCAGGAGTTCTGCCAGTTTTGATGATCCTTCTAATTTGATATCATAATCTTTTTATCACAGAAAAAAAAATCAAGTCTTTTACCTGCTGGGACAAGGGGGGCGAGGGGGGAAGAGCATCAGAAAGGTAGCACTTGCAAGCTTTAGTCAAAATAAAGTAGAACTGAAAAGAGATGCCACGTCCAGCAAAGAAAAGCTGAATGGGAAGATACACCCATAAGCCACATCCAAGCTGTAAAAGTATTACTAAGAACATTCATGTGACTTTTCCAGTGACAGAAGCCCTACATATATACTCAGAGCTTCAAAATCCAAAGAACTTAGTTGAGCTGCACGGGCTTTCAAGATCTTTGTGCAGCAAAAACGTGAGTTAATTCCAAAAGGTCAATTTCACTTTGGATCCCTACTCTGTCCTGATCCAAGTGCTTCTTTTTGTAGCACACTCCTTCAATAGTCTCTTTCAAATATGTAAAATTAAAACATTTTAAAGTTAAAACATTTATGACAATACAGACAGACACTTCCCGAACAACAAAAAATGCAAGAAAAAACCTAAATTAAGTATATGAGATGTTTGAAGAAGTAATGGAATCAGGTTGTTCTATTTCAAACTCAACTTGTCACGGAAAATCATCTGTTGCAAAAAAAAAATAATACTATAAATAGTCTAAACTATTTATAGTATTATTCTCAACTGACTAATGCCTCAAGGATTTATACTCCTCTGCTTTAAGTTCCACCATGAAACTTGCACATCATTAGTGCAAGTCAGAATAGGTAAATACCAATTACTCCATGAGCTAAAGCAATAGTGTAATATTCAGTACTCTAAGACAGTTACTAAAAAATCTGCGTATTCATTTCACACCAGCAGTTTGTAATTAGTTGCTGTACCCGAGCCTGAAGCGCAGAGCCAGGGAGTGGCCCCATGCAAAGGCAGAGGCAACAGGAACAAAAGCACGACAAAAAGTTTCCATCAGGTCTGCAGTTGTCTGGGCTGCAGAGGAGGCCAAATGACACCAAGCTGTTCAAGGGACAGCTCCCAAAGTCAAGCACGCTGGCAGGAGCTGCATGGGACCTTAGCTAAACTCCTTTTGGACATACTGCAACAAAACTGCAACAAAACCCCTCTGCTGACAGCCTCGGGACTCCCCAGATGAGCAAGAGGTGCAAATACATCAACTTTTTCTTAAAGGTTATGGCTTTCATATTTTCTGCATAGAGAAGACTTACACATTTGGCTGTCCAGCAACACTGGGAAGATTACTACCCCTCGTTGAGCAAATGGACAAGCCTTCATTCATTCCAGGCTACAAAGAATTACTGATTTTCAGCTGATTAACTCTTTCCAGGAACAGAATTACTCAAGGACCAACTCAGAGCAGTAAAGTAGAAAGACAGGTATTTCAAAACAACCCTAAACAAGGAATGGGAAAAGAAAGCAAGACTAGAGCCTTCAAATCTAGTCTGCACTTGAGATCAGCAAGCTTTACTCTTTAAAGCTTACTACTGAAAAAGAAGTATTTTTCCCCCTAAACTCTAACACTTGTAAGATGCATTTATTCTCCTAGCTAATAGAAAACCAAGTATTTTTAAAACACTGCCAAGCATAGCCACTAACCAGTTACTTGGACTATAGATAAGTACACTGTTTACAGAAGGAGTGCAAATTCCCAAGCTTAAAGTTAACCTCTAGCAATAATAAAAGGGATATTCACCCCATCTGCTTCAGGCAACTTAAGCACTTAATTTAGAGCAACTCGCTAGGCCAAAGTTCAAAATCAGACATGCTTTTATACCCAAGCCAGAGGTCTTTGGGATGCAGGAATTAATTACAGTGAATATCACTTCACATACATATTGACTATATGGCTATAGTAAAGTTTAGCACAAGCAAGAGACCTTCAGAAGCATTAAAACTCATTTGGATCTTTAGTATGGGACTGATGTATTTGACAGTTCTTAAGCCTCCAGAAGTTCCAATCTAAAAGCCTGAATTGGAAGCCCACCTCTCCTACTGGTGAACACTTTCTCAATGCCCTCAAAAAACCCCTCACCACCCACATTTGGCAGCAAAAGAAAAAAAACCAAACCAAACTAACCAAAACAAAAATTCCAAAAGACTTTTAACCTTCCCTTACCAAGTAAGACAGTACATTCTCTCTCAGACAACACATAAGGGAAAAAAGGAGACAATATCTGGGAAGCACTTGTTTTCCTTTCTTTGGAGATCTTAGACAAGAACATTGCTATTGATCAGACTGCACAGTGACACTCTGCACTGTACAGGGAACAGCCAGGTACTGGCGCTGCGTGGGGTTGTGTTTATTTTATTCAGGTGCTACAATCTAATGACGGGCACTGGTCCACACTCAGTAGCTGTGACAGCTGAATAGTACGGATACAATTTCACACATACAAACCAAAAACTAGATGCCAAGCATAGGCATGATTGGCTGCCTTGTCATCACAAGCACATGATAGAATTGTCTCTTAGAAGGACACCACTGAGTCCCAACTCTGCCCATAACTGATTCCAGGTTTACCCCATCCAGGATCTAACCTCTTACTAAGATTCTCTAGTGAGCACCGATAAAATCTGGAACAAACACAGAGCAACAATAGAAGCAATATACAGTAAATACCTACTGTTGTCCTTTCGTTTGCTTATCTACTTTACATTCTTCCCAGCTTGGGGAACTGCCTGTAGGAAATTCAGCATTTGCATCAAACACACCTGCTTTCAAATAAACTGACAAAAGGAAAGGGACAACTTTAGCATCAGTGTGTGATAATTTAGGTTTTAAAAAGGTGAAAGTGCTGCTCGCTGAGGGGTAAACATGTAGCCTTTACCTTTCCTTTGTTTAGAAAAGTCTTTTGCTACCTTCAAGAGAAACTCAAAACGAAACCCACTACATACAGCTGACAAGTCTCTGTCCTTATTTCCAACTGCTTACATAATACACTTTAAAAATATATGCAATAATATAAATGTATGAAATAAACAAAAGAAATGACACTGGTGCCACTACTCAGTTGTATATTTAATGTTAACTGGAATCCTCCAACCGCAATTTGAAGCTGACAGAGAAGTTTCTACAAATGATTACATAGAGCCTTGACTAAAAATAAATGAAACTTTCAATTTGTTCAAAAGCCCTGCTAATTCTGTAGTCACAATTAAACCATCTGCTGTTTTCAAGTATATCTCTGCTTTAACTACGGCATCTTTTTTTTTTTTTCTCCCTACACCACTATCACAGAACTAGAATTAGGTCAGCTCTATCTTGGTGCTGATTAATGCAGCGATATTGAACAGACCCTCTGGAAGCTCCATCTTCCAAAACTTGCTAGAGGTCTAGGAAACAGCATCTCCTGTAACCTCCAAATCAGACAGACTACTTAGCTTATCTTTTTATAGTAGATCAGGTTATGTATTTTAAGTTGTTATCTAACATTACGTCTTTACAATTTTGACTACATAAATACTCCCATGAAATATCTCCATCCCACTCCTAGTTTTGTTGTATCTTTTGTGACTTTTGACATTTCACGGAGTTTTCAATCTAACAATTCAAAACTTCTGGGGACTACAAATAAGCTAAAGAAGTGACAAAGCATATGAATGAATGTGATGGCTACTCCAGAAATTTTAAGTACAGATAGACAATTTGGTCTCTGACCTTATACGAAGGTCAGGCAAGATAAAGGAACATAAATATCATAAATATTGTTGACATACAATCATTAGGCACTCTGCAGAAATGCAGTGGGGACAAGGCCACAGGCAAATGTAAGCAATGCTTAGTGCAAGTTATCTGCATCAGTGGAAGGAGAGTGGCCCACATGACTCTTAGAGCAACTCAAAAACCAGGAAGTTACAGAAATAGCCAAGTTGTGGGGAAAGCATTCATACACTCAAGCTTTACAGCAGCCATACACTCCGCACTGGTTTTGTATTGTTTCTGACGTTACCATGGCTGTTCCAGTAAAGCACTGACTCACTCCACAGAAAATAACTGCGTGCTGGGGGAGGTATTAGGGAATGAACTTGCCAGCTCCTACAGTGGCTGGGCTGTCAGGTGCATAACCCTCACAGTCAGCTCCTTCATCAAAACACTCGAACCAGCACTTTTCTTCTCTCTCGTCAGTCTGTTTTCTCTCCACACCTTCACCTCCACGCTTTCCACCCCAGTGGATCTGTCCCCGTTCTAGGCTGAGCCGCCTTCCTGCTTCTGCCACTCCCTTCAGAACGTTATCTCTCGACTCTTCCTCCTTAACAGGAAGAAGCTTCCAGAAACTACTATAATTATATCAAAAAGAAAACTATATTCCACAAAACTACTCCCTTACTGCCCAGAAACAAGATGGGGACAGGAAGGAACTGCTTTTCTGAATATGGAGATACTTGTGCTGTTTTCTGTCACACATATAGCTACAGCATAGCAAGAGTTAGAAGAGTTTTGGTTTTAAGACAACTAAAGTGACTTGAAGACACTCAAGTGTCTTAAAGTCTAAAGACATTTTAAGTAGGTAAGGTATAAGAAAAAGTAAAATATACTACGAGCAGTTTAGAAAAAGGAAGCCTTCGGGGGAGAAAAAAGGCACTGCGTAATGGCCAGCCTACCATCTTAGGCTGCTTTCTCCTGACAACTGTACACATCAGAATTATAAACTCAAGCTAAACTACGGGTACAGGCAAAGGACTGCAACTACAACAGCAAAACACGCCCTCTCCTCTGAAACCCCAGTTCCCCAAGGAAACAGGCGTTGCTTCCTCCCAAGCGCGGAGCTGCCGCCGCAGGCCCCGACTTCCCCTCCGCCAGCCCTTGAGCCGCCCTCACCCTGCGGGCGCCCCGGCTCCTGCCGCCCCAGGATCCCCGACCCCGCGGGGACACGGGCCCGGCCCACAGCCCCGCGGGACCGCCCGGCCCCGCCGCAGCGNGGCGGAGCGAGGTGAGCCCCGGGGACAGCAGGCAGCGCCCCGGGGGCAGCCGGCACCGGCCCGCGCCGGCCGCGGGTGGAAACCGCACAACAGGTTTGACCAAGAGGCGGCTTCAGCGTGAGGCCCATTTTATAAAAAACAAAACACACAGGAGAAAAGGTAATTCCACCCGTCACGTGGGCAGCCTGGGCATTCCCCAAGGGGCCGGCGTCCCCCGAGGGGCCGGGTGACGTGGACACGGCAAAACCAAATGCAGCAAGTCCAGTCAAGACTGTAAGCGTTCAGCACAACATCGGATTTAAATCCGAAACCCCTGACTGCTCTCACCTGGTGAGTTAGGTCTCACCACGAAATTTCAGAAAACATGTTTTGCAGACAAGGTGGTACAGAAATCCCCATTTTGTATCTAACATACTTCTCAAGTAAAATTCCACAAAAAATCAGAAGGAAGGAGATTGTTCATGTTGACCTTTTTTAGTACAAGCAGTAATAGCTAACGTCTTGGATAAACATATTTTTTTTCTTAC
>VYZQ01001344.1:0-42306 GCA_013400655.1 Mystacornis crossleyi
CATCTCATTTGCTTTCTGATCTGTCTCTGGAAGAAGCAGATGCTGTGCATGCTAATCCGGCCAGGATAACAGTACCACAGAGCTGTGCTGGGCCCTGTGCATAAGCACCACATGGTGGGGGCAGTGACACCACAGGCATGACAACCTGCAAAGGTGAGGTCATGAGTTTCCCAAAACAAGGCCTCAACAAGCTGGTGCTCAGGCTGCCCCAGAGACTTCCTAATGCTCATGACAAGCCAGGTGGGCAGGCAGCCTCTCCGGCACGAGAAAGAAGTGAAAAATTCCGTGTCTGCTTCTGACACAGATGCACACAGACAGACTTATGTGCTTAGACTAGATTTCCCCTCAGGAGTGGGGTGTGCTGGAGCCACTGGCCACCTGTGTCTCTTGCTGCTGCCCTGCAGCTTTTTTCAGAACACTGTGGGGGAAGAAGTGCAGATGTATTTCTGGAAATTACACAGTGCTCAGGACATCTGGAACATCTTTCACCCAGCCAGCACAGCCGCTGGCTTCAGCCACTTCAGTTTTATTTCAGATCCAGCAACACTGTTCAGCAGCACTGTAACAACATTAAACCTGTCACTCCCACCGTGGTGCTGCTGCAGCTACCCGGGCATGAGACGGGCTCTGGAGTCAATGGCTGCTTCCATGGGATAACAGGTCAGCCACACCGGAGGGGACAGCACATGTACAGCTGCTGGGACCATAAACACAGGGTTTGAGGCTCCGGTTCTGGGGAAATCGTATCCACATCTGGCTTATCTCAAAGCTGTTATCTGTTGGATCTATTTTCTCTAGTCAGCAGGGGGAGAAAGTAGTGACGTTTGTTTTATTATTTCATAGTTAAAATCCTGTGGCTCAGAAGTGCTGCTGGGACAGCTTTGAGGCCCCAAACACTCATCCATCAGCCACAGGACAAGCAGCAATATTCAAAAGCAGTAAGAGCCTGAAATCCTGAGGTGGTGGCAGTTGGCACACAGCTGAATAGCCTTGACCCACAATCCAGTGTCCTGGAGAGTAACTTGATGACAGAAGCCACTTTTATATGAACTAGTATTGTACTTTCAACATCCCATATTTCAATTTTTATAGGTATCCTACAGTTAAAGCAAGAGTTCTCCTGACAATATCAAGAGGCTGTGGTGGCAGGACCTCAAACACACAGTATTGTCACTGCCGGGAAGAACTTGCAACAGGAACAGCCCAGCCTCACTAGGAAAGTATCATTCAGACTTTTTAAAGAAGTAGACAAGGATTAGGACTTTCCCAAAACAAGATGAGGTATCTCAAACTCAGCTTTAGGCTTCAGAGGGCCAAGTCAGTGTGTTCTCTACATGCAATGCTCCTGCTTTTGAAGGACAGAGTCAGCTTCTACAAAGTTGGAGCAAAATTTTCTTAAGGTTCTGACTGACTGGTAAAATTGCCCTGCTAATGGCTGCTCAGCAGGAAAGCAAACATCACAAGTGGGCTGTTTTCCATCCCTTCAGATCTTTTAACATTTTAGTAGTGGTGTCAGTAGGGAACAGGAAATCTCAGAAGTACTGAAAATAAAAGCCCTACAACTCCTTTACTGAGATACACAACTCTGAGTCATCAGCAGAGTCTGCCCTCATCTCAGAGTTCTCCCATTCAAATAAGCCCATTGAAACCAGCTGTGATCAGAAGGTCTTTGTCCTGCATCTAATTTACCCTGTCAAAGCCTCTTCCATCCGAGTCTCTGCAGGGAAGAGTCATCTCTCTGGGATTCCACCTCTAATCAAATCCCTTGTGCCCTGTCACTGAAGGTGACAAAGAGAATATTTTCTGTAACGTCCAACAATTAACTGGTACTGCACATTAGGAGTATCACTCAGTTCATAATCTCCCTACTTTATTCCCATGTAGGTGGAAGCAGGACCGGTTTTATCCTGCAGTGCTTGAGAAATTTTTCAAATACACTCCCTTTTCTGAACTTCTCAAGGTTCTCTGCTGTTCTGTTCATTTTTGCTATATAGAGACACATTTCCTCTAAATGTCTGTGAACACAGGAGGAAAATACAGGCTTTTCCATACCTCTATCTGATCAAGTCTAAACTCAGTCTGAAGTGGCTGTGGTGCTATTTCTACTGCACTTGAAAAGAACAAAGCTTCTCCTCTGTCAGAAAATCTTGGGGAAGTGTAAGGCAAATTAATATCTTGCATACTGCATTCCCAGCAGCCAAGCTTTTGAACAGGGAAAAGTCTAAGTTTTCTGCATAGTTTGACTGCTGAAATTACTTCTATTAATAATTTGTCAGAAGGATTTAGGATAAGCTTCTTGAAGGCATATTGATCATTTTGAACCCAGAACAGCATGCACAAAGCTGCCGAGTCAAAGTTATCCTTTCAGATAATCATATTCATGAGGTCAGCAGAGGACATTAACTCTCAGCACTTTGCTTTGTTTCCACATGATCTTCTCTCCCTGGGGTGTGAGATTAGATTGGGAGAAAAACCAGTTACCTCTCATCTCACAGCCAGTCATCAGCACTGAATCTCTCGGTGCTGCTGTGAGTCAGCTACAGATTGCAGCACCCTGAAGTCACAGCCAGGGCACTGAGGGAGGGGAGTGAAAGGACTGACCCTGGTGATGTCCCTTGTTCCTTCTTTGCCTCTCTCCTGCACACCCCACCCAGCAGGGGTTCATGGCACTCCAGTGTTCACAGGCACTGGCACTCTGCTCTGGCCATTGCACCCAGGGAGATCAGGGTCCCTAGCAGCTTGAAGGCAGAAGGTGGATTGAGATTTAAAGGCACAGAGCTGGGAAGAGCCAGTGGAAACTCTGGGTCCAGTCATGCAGTAGGATGACTTGGAAATTCAGTGTCCTTCACTACACTGCACCAGTCAGTGCAACTTCCTGGGAGTCTGAAGTACAATATAATGGCTCAGCCATCAATCCCGGGACAGGGGTACTCAGCTCATCATTCTGCAGGACAGCCTTCTCTCGTGGCAGGGAGCAGGGCAGGCTGGCACATTTGGGATGATGCAGCTGGCTCAGCCAGAGGGGCAGAAGAGAAAAGCAGAGGCAGAGATAAGGCTCTTATCTCTATGGCAACTGCCAGGGAGCAGCACCATGGTCACAGGGGGAGAAGGGAAGAAAGAGAGAGGGGAGAATAAAACCCAGAAAGCACAGTCAGGAAATTGCTAACCAGGGAAAATGGAGGTGGGAGAGGAGCAGCAAAGCCCACTGCTGCTGAAGGGGAAAGCGAAGGGCTCATGGTTGGTGTTCAAGGAGGAGGCTCTTATGTTCCCAGCACAGGTCAGCTCTGCCAGCCTCCCCACCCGCATCCTACAGGACACGGTCTGCTGCAGCCAGGCACAGCTCTCTGGCAGACCAGCAAAATTCCCCATCACCTTCTAGAAGACACCAAAAAAAGTGTGACACTCAGGTAACTGCACAGGTCTTTGAGCCTGAGATGCCAGCAGTGCTGGCATCATACCTACTGTGCATGCATAATTTAAAGTGTGAAATATTCATTTTACTCAAACCGCTGATGAATATTAAGCTCAGATAAAGATGCCAGATGGATGGTGAATAAATTATGTTCCCTGAAATGCATCTGAAACAATGTAAAATAAATATTGAAAAAATTAGCAGGCTGAAGATCATGCCAGCACTGTACAACTTGTTTCATGTTTGCATCAGAGTACAATGAAAAGGTAGGCTGGATTCAAACTAATCACATTTGTTCAGCTTTGCCTCATCCAGGAAGGCTTCACCAGTACAATCTGGAAGTCAAGGTGAAAAATTCACTCCCTATTTCCCACACAGTCACAGCACAAGTTACTCTCTACAGAATTAAAGCATACTGTGTTTGCTCCAGGCCTCCAGGACACTCCTGTCCCTTCTCATCTCCCCTCTGTTAGTCAGCAGTCATTCACACGCCCTCATGATTTGAGAGTGTGGAAACAGATTCCTGTGACTTCTCTTTACATGGGTCATAGAAAGGGCTCGTTTTACCACCTTACCTGTATATGTGGTGGGGGCTCTCCAGCTTGCCTGAATTTCAGTAGCAGTGACCGAGTGGTTTGCACCACTGAACTCTGATTTGGAAGAAAACACAAGTGCAAAAGCCTTACCGAGCAGAGGGATGAACAACCCCTTCAGAGCTGGGAGGGCATTCACCTAGCACAGAAAATCTCTCAGCTGCTCATGCAAACAGAGGACAGGCTGCCAGCTCAGCAGCGGGTCAGGCTGAGCAATGTACAAAACCCAGAAACTCCAGGCTGAACAATGTGCTTCCCCACAAAATCCAGAGTAAGGTTCCCCAGGCTGAGGTGTATCTGTGCTATCCCCAACCTCACTCTGAGCTGAGGGCAACAAAAGGTGTTCTCCGGAGGCCATGGGAAGCAGCCAGGTTCACCTGACAGAGGCATGGGAGATACCGCCCTCACCTTGGTGGCAGAGGGTACGGAGGCACTGAGGAAGTCACATCCCTCGATGCGACGATGGGCTGGCTCAGGTCCCCAGGCTGTGTTCTTGCTACTGCAGCCTCCTCAGTGGTTGCTTTTCTGCGAGGGAGAGATGCTACACTTCAGTGATGGACAGGCTTGGCAGGGTCTCCTCAGCTCCTCCAGATGTTGGGAACAGGGAGGATGGTGGGTGGGGAACTGAGAGAGCCCTGACCACCAGCCAGTACCTCTGTGCTCCTCTCTTCCTTTTGGCAAGACTTGAGTGATTAAAGCACCACACTGACTGCTGGGGACTAACTGTGCAATAACCTGCTGTGCTCACACTGCCACCCAGTTCAGCAGAGCACCAGCTGATTTTCCAGTGGGAGACTGACATCATCTGTGCCTTGGGGATGAGCTGCGAAAGGAACCACTGCCATACAGCTCAATCAAAGCACAAGGGATTATACTGACAAAACACAGTCGGGGATTTCTTTATTTTAATCAACTGCCCTGTTCTCTCCCCCTGCTGCCAGTTTTCCATTGCTGAGCAGCAGCTGTGCATTAACCCACTGGGAGCTACCCTGAAACCATGGGCAGTTCACCAGCTCAGTGCTTGTCAAACAAGAAATTTAGTGTCCATTAACTAAAGGCCTGAACTAAAGGGAAATTTGCTAAACTGCATCAAATGTTGTTGGGGATACTCACATTCACAACTACTTTAGCCTTAATTATGTTGATCTTAACTTTCAAATCTGGGCTATTTTAGTTGTCCATGTTGAACACCATTCAACCACTGGAAAATGGAGTTTAGGTTTCTTCTTGGTGTACAAACAGGCAACTAAGTCACAGCACAGCAGCTGAGTCACAGCCACTGCTTGTGCTCACTCTGTAACCCTTCACAAACTTGACTTCCGACACAAACATTAACACAAACATCTCCTCGTGAGGTTTAAATGAAGGCTTTGCCTCACGGCTGCTGCAGGGTGGGAGTACGTGCAGCATTAGCTCAGCACTTGCAAATAAACAGAACGCAATCAAGCCTGTAGGATAAATAGAGAAATGACCCCAGTAAACGCCTATGGAATGAAATTACATGTATGCCCTGTGGAAAGGACACTCTTATCTCAGTCAAGCAAAGTCACCTGAAGATCATCAGTTCATCTACACTTAAAGAAGCCTCTTTTCCATGAAGTGAGGGTCCACATGGCACCTGACTGGCTCACCTCCTCCATGAGGAAGTGGAACACAATCATGAAGGCTATTTGCAATCCTCCCCAGGCTCACACAAGGCACCTCACACGTGTAGCCCAGCTCACAGCACATCACTTCCAGTGCAGAGCCCTTTGCAGGGATGTCCTACCCATGGTGGGAAAGTGCTTCAGCTGCAGGAAACCTTTGGTCTTCTGTGCTCCCCTTCAGCACAAAACTCCCATCATCAGTGTGATATATGGGCAGTTTCACTGAAGCAATTGGCAGTCGTTGGTTGACAGAGACTTTGCTGACTTGCAGCTTGTGCTCAGGCTACGTAGACTGGGGTTTCCATGTAGAACAATCTCTGAGGAAAAAAAAAGCATGTGATCTCATCCTAAATGAGGAGCTCACATACCATTATATGAAGGGACCAGGAAAATTCTGTAACTGAAGCATTTTTGGGCAACTCTCCATATGAGCATCAGCATAGCACAAGAGAAGGTGTCTCTGTGGCTTCCTCTGAGAGTACAGTATAGATTCCCTTAAATGCTGGAAGCAGTTTAGGCGCTGGAAACAGCTCTAAATCCCTTTCACATGATAAGTGAAACTCTTGAACTCTCTTGGATAACCTATACTTTTTCCTTCTTAAAAGAAGATTCACTGACCTGAAAGAAGGATTACTAACTGAAAGACATTAGATTGAGGCTACCAGGCAGAAATCCTTACTAATCTTGGCTAATCTTACGCCTGCTTAAATTCTGCTTTCAGAAGTTTCTGTCCAATCACTCACAAAACAACCTATATTTGAAAGACAGACTGATGTCATTAATTACCTTTATCCCTCATCATCTCTCTCTCATCTGTCTTAAAGAAAAGCTTAACCCTGCGGTTAAAAGTTTACCTTGGACTTGGTAGTTCACAGAGGACAGGGCTGCATGGGAAAGGCAAAGAGTTGCACTGCATTCCTGCGGAGAAGTTTGGTTCCCAGCTCTGCCACAGACCTCAGGTCCCCATCAGCCAAACTCTGCACTGTCTCCATGTCCCTCGTGTGTCCAGGGAGCTCATGCTGCCCCACCTGATGGATGGGGGAAGCAGAAACATTGCACAGTACAACACTGTGAAAATAATGACAGTCCCAGCCACAGGAGTCCAGGAGTCCTAAAGGAGCTCTTCCAGGAAAAGAGGACAAAACTTTCCCTTCCTTGAATGGGCACTACAAAAACAGTGCTTTTATGGCCTATTCCACTGCCATCTGGCACAAACCAAACACTCAGCAGGGACCTCACAGGACTGAGATGCCTTTACCAAGATGAAGATATTCACTTGCTAAAGTACAGCATGAGCTCAGAGGCTGCTTAAACCCCTCTGGGAGCTCCCCTGTGCCCACGCATCATCCCCTGTGCTGAGCAGGGCACGTGCCAGGCCCCACAGCCCCGCTCTGTCCGTGCTCAAGGGCTGACCCTGTGCAGGAGGCCGAGGCTGTGCTCCCCACTGAGTCCCTCTGGCAGACATAATCACACAGGCAACGGCCCTAAATCCCTGTCTGACGTCTCAGCCATTCCAGATGCCGTTAGAGGCAATTTTCTGTCCAGCCGCCGGTTTTAATGGGATGTGCAGTTAAACAGATTCATCCTTTCAGCCTCACTCTGCAGAGCCTTCAGTCTCCAGCTGCCACTGCTCCTGTCCCAGGGAATTAGAGTGCTCTTGGTGTTTCTCTTTTGCAGGCAGGCACATTGCTCAGAGAAGCAGCTCCTGCCAAGAAAAGTGTATAATCTGGAAAGCCACCTGCTCAGCTTTTGTTCTTTGAATTTCTTACAATCAATTTCCCTTTCCCAGGAGAAGGTGCAACTGTTTTCAGTGAAGCAGGAAACAGAGGATTCATGATATGCTATAAAAGCATAGCTAGTCCTAGGGAAAAGGTTAATTTGCCTCACTGTGGGGGCTGAAATATGTTATGTGGGAAAGCAGAGACAGCCTAGAATCCCCCGTGCTGACCTCCCAAATTTCAGGAAACTGTCCTTGTGCCTGCTACATTATCTTGCAGATTATCATCATGTTCCCATCAGGCCAGGTTGCAATGTTAGTACCACACAAAACAAGATGTGGCACTTCAGCTTCCTGATGGGTCTCCATTTTCTCCCTGTGACTTTCTCTGTGACTCCTGCTTGGGATAGGAGTGTATGGCATTTGTTACAGGGGGTTCTCTCAGCTGGTCACCCTATGGCAGAGCCACAGTCCACCTCAGGCTGCAGTGCCTGAGGCAGCGAGCACAAGCGCTGTGGGGAAGCCACCCACTCTCCCTGTCCTTTGGTTTTGCAGATGTGCAAAATCATTTCATGATTCAATCATTTATTATGACAAAACTGTTCTTTGCAAACAGCAGCTACATGCAAACATCTGCCCCTATGTCTTTGCAGGGTAACCTGAATCCCCACCAGCTTCCTCGGATTTTCTTGTTCAAAGAACCCAAAAAATGACCACAGAGATCCATCACGTGACTGTGTGCAAGTGTACACCTTGTGGCAAGCTGTCACAGCCAGCTGTCTTTTATGCAAATAAAGTTTGATTTCCCTTTAAGGGTTTCTACTATAAATACTTGTAAGATATGGCATGAAACAGGCACTGCTGGGATAAAACTAGTCCGCTCCTGAAGTGCACAGCTGAAACAGGTGGGACAAACGGCTGCCTAAAGATACCTATTTCAGCACTGACAATAGAGAGGGTTCAGCTGCCTGGGAAAACCTGCCTTGCACAAGGCCGGCAGCCCCATGCCCAGAACTGCTGCTCCAGACAGTGCTCAGCAGACCCCCTGCTCTCCCCATCAGGCTGAGATGCTGCTGAGATGCTGCTCTTGATCTGGTTTCTCTGAGCAGGAGCCCCTTGGCCCCCTCTTGGGGAGCTCCCAGTGGTTGGAGGGTACCGCACAGGGATGCACCTGAGCCTCCCCAGGATATGGCTCAGACTATTATCTGTGCTCTGCTCACCTCCCAGAAAAAAGGGCAGGTCTTAGAGCTATCTGCTCCCTTAGGAACTAGGGACGCATGAGCTGTATTTTCCTTGCTGTGGACAGCTGGACTCCAGAGGCCCCAAGGTGTAAAGCTACCCCATAAAAATTCTTCACCAGACCTAAGCCTCTTTCCCATGCTCATCATTAATAAACACTGTTCAGTCAATTTTCACATCCAAATTCACACAAATAATGAGACAAATCAAAACCGGTACCATCATTAATGCTGTCATCTGACTCCACACTAGAGACTTTGATCTATCCTTAATTTGATGCCTGGTAGAAACATTTTTCCTGTGGATATCTGTGTTCATTTGATGGTAATTATGATCTTTATGCATTAACAAAAAAAATCCCCAGGCAACAGCCTCCATGCACAAAGAGTGTGACAGACCACAATGTCAGTTTTCACATAATGCATCTCCTCAAGATCTGGAGGGGGACAATGCCAACTGAATCACAGCTACTGGTTAATTGCAATCACCTTGTTGAGAAATACCAAGTTAGAATCAGTAACCAAAAAAGGCAAACCTGGGTTTGCTGATTCCCCCAGCCTGCTGGATTACAGGCAGTCACTCACACACATCCATTCTCTGCTCAGACCCTAGATACCAAAGCAGGCCTTCCAGAAACACACGATCAGCTTCTGCTTGCCCTAGGGGCATGTGCCTTGAAGCAAGTCCAAGCCAACCTCAAAGACAGTTTTCAAACCTGAGCCAGTCTCATGGAGTCAGCATTTTTGGTTTGCTGTGATGACAATTCAGTTCTGCACTCAACTGCTTCCAAAATGTTTCAGCTGATCTGACAAAGGGGTACTCTGCCACGTCATCAGCTGCCTGTTGCTGTACACCTTTAGATGGTTTTCTTAGCTGATGCATCAAATTCTTCAGAATAATTCTGTTTCCACACCACAGTCTAATGGCAGTCCTCAAACAGTGATGCCACCCTCCCTCGCAGGAGCTGGGACAACACACTGCTTGCCTTGGCAAGGCAGTGGGAAGCTGGGATAGGCCTCACCAGGAATCAGCAGAACAGTTTGTATGGGTAACCAGCTACTTACAGACAAGGTACCAGCAAAATGTAGTCACACGGCATCGGCAGGTGAAACTACAGGCTATGGTCGGAGCTGAGCCGCCTCATGCTGTGGTTGATCTGAGCATCTTAAAAATGGCCTCACCAGGCAGTCTCTGAGGGAGCAGCCCCACAGGGAACAGCCCCACACATCCCAGAGAAGGGTCCCTGTGGCCATGGGCTGGGTGCCCATTGGCCCTGCCCAAAAGCACTGCACCATTTCCTTCTCACTGCTCAGATGCCATAAAAACTAGAGTCTACCAAGGAACAGAAAGAAAAGGAGCAAACCAGATGTCCAAGGGGGATCTGGTGGCACAGCTCAGCTCTCGCTTTGCTGCCCTGGCTTTGGAAACACCTTGTGCAGGAAGGCTGCCGCAAACCAGCCACTCATGGCTGAGTCAGGGCTGGTACATCCTGAAGGCAAAGTACATCAACACCAGCAAGCAACGGACTTGCCAGTATCGGTATGTATAACATCCCCGTTCATTTGTGCATTACTACAGGTATGTTCTTCAGTGCTTTGTTTCTGCCCCACCCCAGCACACTCACCTTCCACCTTGGGAGAACCCAGCAATGAAGCACAGCAGCAACCCATACTTCGCCCTGTTTGCCTGGTGCAGGAGGCAACAGCGGGAGCAGAGCTCGGCTTCTCCCCCACACGGGGCACACCGATGCTGCAACTGCAAAGCTCCCCTCTCCATCCATCAGCATCATAAATAATCATAGCAGCTCCTGCTGTCTGCACCATAATTTGTATCTTGTTTTTAATTGCATTATGTGTAGCTGGTTCACCAGATGCTATCTGAGGAAGCATACAAATAATTCATCTCTATCCTCCATTCTCCCCATACGTGCTTCCAAACAAGCCAGATTAATCCTGGTCTTCGTCTGCTTCTAACCTCATGTCCATCCTGTGTATCTACTATCTTATTTTCACCTGCCATCCAGAATTAATGCTTTACCTAGCACATTCCTCTCCTCCCATCTTCTAAACTCACAATTAAGTACTCTTCAGAGACCAAGCTGAACTACAGGCAGCCAGGCTGGATCAAAAGAGATGATTAGTTTTGTCTTACAAAAAATAACAGCTGATACAGTACTGCAAGCAGAAATACCTACAATGCTCTCGGTGGCACATTATGTCACTGAAGCACAGCAATTTTGTGATTCTGCACACCAAAGCCATGAGGTGACTTAACGAGATGTCACTTAAAACTGATTGACACTTGCAGCCAGAACAGTGTGAACAGCACTCCCACCCACCAGGCCACAGTGATAAGCTGCTGGCATCCGCTGCCATCAGTGCTGTGAACCCACCCAGCTCCCAGAGTGCTCCAATGATGGGAATGCTGCTACGGCCCAGGGCTGCAGACACCTGAAGAGGTGCTTCCCTGTGGGGGAGGTGGGCATGAGTGGATGCGTGGGGCACGGGGTTTCTCTCTCCCTGTTCCCTTGGTCACGNCAACAGACACAGACTCTCCAACCCCCTGAGGGTTTCTCCCACACCCTCAGTAAACCATGGGTCAGGGATGGGACAAATGGCCACAGCCATCACACCTCCAGCCCTCATTGAGGTCTGTGCAAACTTCTGCTGGTGCAAACCAACCCCACTGGTTACCAAACTGCTCCCTGGCCCAACATCCCTTTCCTGCCACTGCAGAGGGGCTGATAGCTCCTCTTGAGCTCTCGGCCAGTGCTCCCCCATTCACAGCCCCACACCCAGCATCCCCACACTCAACATGCCACCTCCTCTCCATGCACACTTTTGGCCTCAAGTATCACATTTGCTTCCCAATTCTACTATATTCATGTCTTTATAGATGAATGAGTGTGCAACTTAACAGGGAAAAAACTTCTAACATCAGTAACTCAAATTTGCCTTTGGAATCATTAATTTTTCTTCCAGTTCCCAGAGGAGGGTGGTGTGGACTGTGCACAGCAAACAGCTGTCAAACATAACACTGTCTCCTGCTGAAGCACTGTCTGCTGAGAATTTGATGTCTGCACGTTTTCTTGGAATTACTCCATGAGTATTTCCTGCAGAAGCAATTTATTCATAAAGCGTTTCAAATAATCAGAAAGAGTGTAACATCTCATTTAAAACATGACCTGTTTGATCAGGGCATGTTCACACAGTACTCTGTTGCAGAGGAACAGCTGGTGAGACAGCACTTGCATCACATTTCTGGCCTGGTCAGTCACATCTTGGTTACTGAACTCACAAAGCCCTCAACATCACCTTAAAAAGGAAACATGTTTTCAGGGACTTGCTGTGGAAAGCAAATGCAAGACTGCTCAGCCTGAGACTGTGTGAAGGCAACCTGCCAGGATCGTGCCAGAATAGTCTCAAAGAGCACTCAGGCTTTGGACCCGCGAAACGCATCCCAGCAGCGCTGCCCAGCTGCCTGGGGGCACACACTGCCTTTTGCTCGGTGTGGCAGTCTGGAGACAGCTTTACTGGCACAATGTTATGGAAACCGACGGATTTTCATGCCTACCCAGGGCAGGGAGAGGGAACAAAAGGAACCAAATCTTGGATTTATTAAATGTGTACTTCACCTACTGCTGCTGAGACAGGAGCCAGGGCTACCGTGCTCAGCCCCACAGCAAGTAGTGGAGACATGAAGACACTGCTCCTGTGACCCCCTCACCTTTTTTTTCTGACGCTTCCTGAGTTAGTCCCCTGCCTGAGGCTGCTGTCTATTCCCTGCAGGAGTGGGACCGATGCCAAGGAGGCTACGACCTAATGTTTTAGTCTGAACAGAGAGATGGAAGAGATGGAGTATCATACAGGAAAGCGCTCTCTATGCATGCAATTACCTGATCATCTATTTTGGGAGATGAATCTCAGAAGACGGAACAAAACTCTCACCTTCTTTGCATTATCTCTTTAAAAACAGGGAACTAAATACATGAAAATTGATACAGAAAGCAGCAGAACAGCATAGTGCTTTAACTCATGCCAAGTTCAGGAAAGGGAGGGGAAAGGGGTCAAGTCCTGCTGGTCATGCCAGCACATGAAATTTGGTAAAAACTATTCCTGCTGATTTAAGACTAATCAGGTCTGTGAACAGCTGGACTAATTCAGTCTCTTCCAGTGCTTCATGGTTGGATTCCTTCATGCACGTATATAAGCAGCAAAATCCAAGTGAAACCTCTGCATCCACCCTTCTCTCATGGGTTCCAGTGTCCCCCTCACAGATATAGGCCACGCTGTAGCTTTGTGCCACATGGGAGGTGCTGCTGAGGCCTCTCTGAGCCATCTGCCCCATCTCTGCTCAGGAAACCTGCAGGAATTTAACACCTTTGAGGTGGCTGCCCCTCTGCCCCCCTTGACCAAAGGTGCAGTTTGGTAGGGATCAGACACACAAGCATGCGGACAAGGTATCCCTGATCCCTGGAGGAACCGAGGCCCTTGGGAGTGGTGAGTGTGTGGTGGCTCAGCCCTTCCCACACATGCTGCCTCACCTGTGCTCACCAGCAGCAGAAGGACTTGGCAGACACTGGTGTTACAGTGCCTGGTTGTTCTCCTGAGAGCAACATCAAACTCAAAGGTATTCCAAAAATGTGTATTAATCTGTACCTGGGAAGGAAAACATCATCAGTCTTATCTTACAGTTGAAACCAGGACAGAGGGAAAACAAATGTAAAGATGGAGGACTCAGTAGCACAGAGAACCCAGGTAGATTCACTCCTGTGCTCCCTTCTGGCAGACACAGCAGTCCCTGAGAGCTTCTCCAATTTCTAGATGTTAAACTACGCTGTAAACAACTGCAAATGCCTGTAACACTTTCCTGACGTGACTTCCACAGAATTGGTACAGATAATGCCCACCCATTCATGTGGGACATCAGGGAAATTGTACCAGTAGAGGGCCCAGAGAAGGCTGTTGTTCCACTGCAAGAAGCCAGGCATGCTGTGAAACACTTCCCAAAAAGGCCAGGCAGTCAGTCCCCCTGTGTGTGTTTGTTGCTGATGCTGGATATGATTTTTCCATGTGTTCTCCCTCTAGGCTGAATTTTTATTACATCAACTGCCACTTTATCATTCATTTCCACTCCCAGCAACTCCCAGTATGATACTCAAAGCAGCTCAGAGAAAGGCAAGATGAGCTTTTGTTGCCAGCCCATCTCTTGGTGCAGGAGGGAGGGTGGAGCTCCAGCTGCGGGGTTCTGGGTGCCAGCACCAGGAACAGTCCTAACTGCCTGGGGCAATTCAGGGTGCCCCAAATTCTCTACTGCCCGTATTTTGGTACGGAATGCATGACCCTGGCATAGGACATGACATGAATGCTAAACATGGCATGAAAGGTGTGTGTGCATGCTATGGGATTTCCATCCAGCCACTTCTGGTTCTCCCAATGCATCCAGAGAGAGAGCTGTGCGATAGTACATGTGAGCACAGGAAGCAAGCCCTTCTTGTAATTTCATGTTCGTTTGTTCCTAAAATCAGAGAAGGTATTTTGCCAGCAGTTCCTGCACAGACATTAGGACAGCCTTTTAGATGGAGAAAATCAAGGTATTTCTAGATTTAAATGAAGTGCCAAGAGGCAAGCCACTCACCCTTCCTGAAGCAACCTCTCCCTTCTGAGAGGGATGCTTTCCAAAGGCTGATCCTTTGCAGCTGGTGATGCTGGGTTAACGGTTTCCATCGTCCCTAACTGAAAGTACTGAAGGCCAAGTGTTTTTTTGTATAAACATAACCCATGATGAAATCAGGAAGGTAACCCAAGAGGGCAAAACATGCACACTTATACCATTGATGTGGGCTTTATGCCTTGCCTGAAACACAAAAGACACTTCTCCAGACCCCAGTGAAGTCTGAATACACACTCATAATCTAAGGGAGAGATAAACAGAGGATTTAGGGCCAGATGTGAACAAGTATGGCAACTTTTACTGAAATGGTATTTGAGGCACCTGAGTTACAACCTTTGCAATAATACAGTTGCTGTTAGAGCAGGACCTTCTCTCAAGCAACTTACCCACTCTAACCCACCTTTATCCAGCATCATGTGTTAAATCACTGCAAAATCATGGGTCAAAGTTGTTTCATAGCTTTACTCTCTCAGTAATGTGCAACATGAACATAATAGTGTTATTAAGAAGTCAAAAATAACTTAACACAATAGCTATATAAGATTTTCAAATGATCAAACTTTCAGCAATTACTTTTTGTTAAGTTCAGAAAATTAGCATATTTGTTAATCAAATTAATTTTAAAAGGAGCTTTTAAAAATAAAAGCAATGCTTTAAATAAATATAGTCTTTTTTATAACCATAAAACGCTTAGTCCTGTTAAAGGTAACACAAATACTCCACTCAAGCACAGTACTTAAACAACTGAAATGAATGTTGGAGCACACGTGGGCCAGACACCAGGAGGGATGAGGATGCATTGCTTCGGGACATTCTCTGTCTCCTTTCTACAGTGGCACAAAGAGGCAGCCAATTCTCAGAAACGACCCCAAACACATGAAATGTGTCAGGATATTTGTAGCTGCTGCACAAAAACACTGGCACTCTGTTTTTCCCCAAGCTATTTCTCTACACTACATCTGTAGCAGCTCTTCAGCTCTGCTTTTAAATCTCTAGCACAGCATGATTCTTAACCACAAAAACATAAGGCCGGAGCCTGCTTGCTTCATCCACCTGACTCCAACATCTACGCAGAAGGTGGCAAGCAAGGCCTGACCTCTCACATCTCTTGCATTACAGCTCACATTTTGTGAAATGTGGAAAACCTTCCTTTCGGTACTGGCCCCACTGGGTGTTTCAGAACAGCCTGAAGGTCACCTTCAGAGTTCATGACCACCAAAGGGTATTCACAGCTCTCCCCATAATTACAGGGCTGACTAGCTATGGTCATTACTACTCAAGTTAATTCCTATCAGCAAAGATTGTAGCTGTCTCGCAGATCTACAAGGTAGCAGTGTTTTGCTGGAATAAACAAAATTAGCTAGTTCTTATGTTAGTATGTGCTGTCTGGGTGTATCCTGAAGAGCAGTTTGCTAAATTCAGCAAAAAATACACCTCAAATTTACTGATAATCTACCTAGCAACTCTGACCATTTAATATCCTGTTTACTTGGTTGTAATTGTTCACTGAAAATCACCTTCAGGGTCTGCAGCAAACCACCAGTTTTTGTCCTCACAAGAACAGCTGTCAGTGATATCTGTTGTGTTTTGTTTGTTTAAATAGCGTTAACAGTAATATAACCTATAAGTTAAATGGTAAAAGCTAGAGAGTAAAATAAAGCCCAAAACTGATACAAGTGCTCTCAGTTTGTTTCGATCTTCAGAATGAACAGGCCTATTCAAAGATGACAAAGGAATAAATTAGCAAATGGCTAATGTAATGCATGAAAGGGTGTCTACAGGATTTGCACGTGCGCGCACACACGCGCACTTGCATACAGACAGCTTGGCTTCATTAGAAATCTCACTACCAGAGTTTAACTTGGATAAATTAACTGCATTAAAATACTGACATTGTGAGGATTTTAATACTATCACACCCTGTAGAGGGCACTCCTGTGTGAATTTTTAAATGCTTTAAAAAAATAGTTTAGAGTTATTGAAATCTGTGACAAATGCGACAGCTCTGCCTCTCCTCACAGCCTCCCATTCTCATCTCCAGTATCCTTCTCCTGTATTGCCTCCAGGCACCGTTTTGCCTTGGCATCCGCCTGCCCGCTCCCAGTTTTGCTCAGTCCACACGACAGGCACGCCAGCTGGATCTGCTTCATGTTCTCCAGGGCTTCGTTCTTGGCATTCTTCAGGAGATCTCCTTGGCCCTGGGGATGCACAGACATGCAGGAGAGAGTCAGGGATTGCACACATCGCTCAGGACCAAAAGCAGCAATACTGCTCTCATGTCCCTACAGGTCCCAGGTCCTGCCTCAAATCGTCTCTGCTCCCTTGGAAATGGGACCGAAGCCCCTCTTGCAGCTTGGTGTCAGCACAGAGAGGAAGGCAGCAGCCAGCACTGGACAGGGTGGGACAGGCACCAGACTCCCCCCACTTCCACATCAGCACCCTTGGGAAGTAATTCCGGCCTGAACTGGAGGAGGCTGTGGGAGAAGGCATTTCCTCTACCACAGTCAACAGCAAGGTCCTGCCAGGGACAAGGCAGCGATGGAGCATGGTACCCCTCTCCCCATGCCACTGCTCTGTCCCTGCTCCCTGGCATCAGATCCCACATGGCAATGGCTGCATGTCCCCATCCAGGAGCCCCTTACGACCTGTGAGATCCTTGGTAACCCACCCCTCCCTGCACCTGGATTTGCTACCCAGCCTTGGGCCCGCCTTGAGCAGAGCAGACCAAGCTGTGCCCACATGAAACACATCATCCTGTAGCGCTCCCATGAATCCTTCTGAACCATTTTATTTGGGATCTTCGAGAAGTCAAATGGGAATGAGACTTCACAAACAACATACTGCTTCTGTATCTTCTCAGACCACGTAAACGTGAGATGACTAATGGGATGTCAATCCAATTTGTAACAATCAGTAAAAACGTGTTACATGAAATTTTTATTAAGGAGCTGGGGTTCCAAAATGCCAAAATGAATATTTACGCAATATTGATATCTCAAGTGCCATGAGGCGACAAGATTCTGAAGCTACAGGATACAAATAAATGAAAGCCAGGAGGTGCATCTGGTTATTAAAATTCAGTATCAGTAAAAACTTGAGCTTCTCTTCTCCTAATGTCACCCCAAGTACAGTTTGAAGTACAGCATGTGCTGCAGCTGGTTACACTCACATTTAGAAGGAATACCTCCACTGACTGTCACTTTCGGCTCTCTGCCACCTAACCTGGTCTCCTGCAAATCACAGGTCCTTTAATGGGTCTCACAGGAGACAACGGATGCTACAGCAGGACCTTGGGCTCACTAGAGGGGTGACTGAACACTGCCCCTCCTTCTCAAAACAAATCAGACGTGTTGGATGAGTCACAGCGTGACACCTTCCAGCAGTGGGAGCGTCTCTGCTCTCCCCTTCCCCAGAGCTTAGAGGAAGGATTTATCCTACACTGATGAGCACAATTCCCTTTTTGCCAGCGCCTGGCACTGGACTCACAAGGCCTGAACCCCTGTACACAATGTTCACAGCGAAGAAACAATGGTGGCTTGCAAGGCTGCAGCACTGGTAAACACCACGTGGGACACCTCGTCATCCAGGGACAGCAGCCTGTGCCTGAGAACGTGATTGCCTCATCTCCTGGTGTCACGAATTCGTCCCTGCTAACGATGCAAATCACCATCCAGATGCTGGGAATACAACTCAGTGTGAGAATAACAAAAAGCACTGGGACTGCGTGAGCAGCTCTGTGCTATTTGCTATGAAGTTCTTTTGAAGGGATTTGTGTCTCAGCAGCATGACAGTTATGGGAATACACAGACAAAGAGCTTGGGATCCAGTCAGCAGGCACGGTGTGAAAAAACAAAACAAGAATAATTTATGCAGCAGGTATTTCTTGTAGCAGTGAGCTTGCTTTTATGTCAGAGGTTTTGCTTATGGTTAAAGACAGGAATTCTTTAGGCAGTAGACAGGAATTCAAGAGCCCTGGAGCTGCCTGGAGCACCCGGCCCACCTTAGTGTCCCTCCCTTGTCTGCAAATGGCACAGGAATAGTGCCAGAGCTGTAGTAACAGGGACAACAGTGCCACATAAAGTATGTATCATTAACGACACGACGATATTAGCAAAATGGGTGTACCTCCTCAATATATCTTCCCTCTCTTCAAACTGCACACATGCAGTTTTTGGATGTTTAGGATGAAATATACCTGGCTGCAGTGAGGTGGCTGCTACTTCTTGTGCACACAGGACCAAAGACACCAAAGACTTCACCATCAAACAGGGAAAAATCGGTGTGACAATGCTTTGCAGCCTTAACTTCTCCAAACCAAAACCTGGCGCTTGTGTGTTCATGTCCGAGAACAGAAAAATCCCCGTAGTGCTAGAAGCAGCCCCTTTGCAGGGTGAGGGTAAAGCGTGGAAATCTTTCTCAGGGCAGCCCACAAACTGTGTGTTTGTCCAGGGACTGAGACACACGTGGACGGAAGCTATTTGGGACCAGATGTACCACTCGGAGGATGACAGCCTGAGTCGGCCCTGCCAAGACTCACATCTGAAGTCCCCAGAAGCCAAGGGACTTCACACCCCACGTGAAAGTGCCAAGCCACCCGCTCTCCTTTATGCATATTCTGATTTCACATTTGAGTAACCAGGCAATCCAGAGTACAGATTTTGTCTGAGGCAATGCACAGCCTGTCTTCGAGTTCCAAGAAGAAACACACGCCTCCTGAGCATACTTCCAATATTTTGAAGGCATTCTTATTTTACAGTGATCTAAAAACAGAAGTGGATTTATCAAAGTAGTGCCGTTCCATTCATGTACAGACCAACTGATTTACGTCTTAGTCTCCTTGTGGTTTTTATTTTTAAACAGCTGGTTCATTTGAGCAAGACGAAGAAGCAAAAATGATTTTGAATCATCTGTCATGAGAAAATTAACGACAAACTAGCCCTCTCTGACAGAGCTGTCATAATTCTAGAGACACCATTAAAAAAAAAATCTGTGTGCATGCTCTGTTTGAAAAGCCATCTGTTTGCTTTGAAAAACTGGCTGTGAGCATAATCCACTTAAGAAGAATGTCAGCAAAATTGTGTCAACACCTTAATGAACTAAATACTGGATAGAAGCTAGAGTAAACTTTACAAGCATGATTGCATTGAAACAACCTTCACAAACCAGTCATTGTGATCATCTCTGTGCACAGAGCCATCCTGCTTGCCCTTACAAACAAAGCATCTCTCTTCCAGACAAGGAGTGACCATGACTGTCCATTTCAGCATCTATCCATCTATCTCCCTTCTGCTATGGGTATCATCGGCCTTTCTGAAAATAAATACTCATGAGAAAGTTTAAACTCAACATTTGGCAGGACAGTGAATTAAGCCAGAAGAGACTAATCAAGTGTTCTAACAAAAACTGACCAAGGGGTCCATTTTCATTTAGCCTTAGGGAACATTAAAAGTCAGGTTTCGTACATCTAACTGCAGAGCCTCAGCACAAATTCACATTACAGGACAAATAATGCAGCTAGTAAACCAACCGCAAGATTATAAACGTTTACCTTGACATATAATGACATAACACTGCTTAGAAAACCCATAATCTGACATGGCTTTAAATATTGTTCAGTTCCTGTGACAACCCATGAAAGGCTTTAAGAAGCACAAGTAGCTCTAGACAGACACTGGCAATGGCTACAGATGGGACAAATTCCATACAGTTGTAGTTTCAGTTGGGTTTTTTCCCAAATCAAATACTGAAGTTTTCATAAGTCAAGACGACAGCTCTATATCCAACAGCAACCCATTCTGTGGCTGGGGAAATGAAAGGTGGATTAGGTTAGTGGCACCATTTTGTGTTCAACTTCACAATATTATTTCTTTTATACATGTCGCATGTATATTTCTACGTCAATATAAATATATGGGCATGTACATTAATAATTACTATTTCTCTGCTTTCTAGGAAACACCCTGCAATACGCAGGCCATGCCACAAGGTTGTTGTGGGCACTCCCAGCACTGGGGACCCCAGTTACGGCACCAGCAGCACCCGTAGCCTCTGTGCTGGCAGCTCCCACACCAGGACCGGGGGCTGCAGGAGGACCCTGAAGGCCAAGACTGGGCCCATGCAGGAGTGAACTTCCCTGAAAGGTGCCCCACATGAGCACCTTGCACTGCTCCTGGTGAAGGAGAAAATCCCATGCTGAGCAATAGGGCTTTCCTGGTGTTCCAAACTGGCCGTGTTTCCAGGGAGGCTGAAGCAGGGGCTGTGAAAGCCAGTTTCTAATCTGCTGCTTGCTAAAATGGACAGTTGCTTATGTCCTGAGCAGACACATTCTCTGACAGCACATTATGGGAGCTTTTCTCTCCAATCCTCAAGGGCTGAGTAAATACAAACAAATAACAGAGGTCTTAACACCCATCCCACATCATGCTCATGATTTAACTGTTATTTTTTAACTTATTCTCAAAGAATCAAGCTCTTTCACTACTATTTAATCACAAAGTAAAATCTCCAGAGGCTGCCAGTGGATGCCAGCGGGCGTCTGAAAAGGCCAGACACAGTCAAATAAAACTGCCGCAAGCATCGCACCACTCCACATTTCAGAGGCAACACAGGCACGGTAACAGCACCGACAATCTGTGCCAAGGGACCCCAAATGCCGGAGAGCTGCTGTCACATTGGGATACTCTGTGTCGAGGCAGCATTTACTGCAAGGGGTGCATTTTCAAAGTGTCACGCTAGGACTAATTGTGTTTAATATTAATAAGGAGGCACACAATTAAATGATCACACATGGCTTTGAAAATGTAATCTTGGGGAGGAAATCATTAATGAAAAGATTAGACTGCTTTGTTAAACTTATTTCAAAAAGCAGATTTTTTTCCATGACTCCTTCAAAGTTAAATGTGGGAACAATCGATATGAATTTGATTATGATACATTCACATTTCAGAACAGACTACTCCAAAAACATAGGGTTGCTGAATCAATGCAGACCGTAAAAACCCATCCTTTTCATTGGGACCTGCAGATAGTTTGTCAAGAGGTTTGCTTTACTGTCTGTGACAGAGATCATAAAGCACATGTTGGCATGAAAAATTACTGTACACAAAGATTAGACACAAAGCTATAATCACTTTTCACACACTGAAAAATAAAGGATTGCAAAAATGAGTTACACCTCAGGAAAAGTAGGGTCTAAATGTTACTTGCCAATTTATCTTTAAACCCTTTCACAGCAGAAATTCACTTCCTGTCAGGAAAATAAAAAGGCCACAAATACAAAAGATGGCACTTAAACGGTATTCCTTGTGCTACTGGTGTATCATTTAAGGTCTGGGTTTTGGGCACAGCTTTCTCACTTACCCATTCCGAAATGCAAGAGCTTGTTTCTACCTGCCTGAAACCAGCAACAACTTTGACACTGAGTAAATCAGGTGATCCGACCGAGTGCTTGCTGGGCCTGAGTCATCCCATTTTGCAGGATGTGCTGGTGATTTCAGACATCGAACTGAGCATCTCATTTTGGTATATCAGCATGTTACTGACAGCCAGAGACCTTCCCTCCCATTTCTCAAAGTGGGGTCTAGCAAAAATTTGCAAGAAGGAAACAGCTGAGAACCAACTGTATCACATAGAGAACAGATTTGAGACGTACAGAAAAGAAAACATCCACCTAGGGAAAGGCAGTCACCACTACACTTAAAGTGCTAAACCTCTGTAAGCAAGCGCAGCAAAGAGTAACTATTGTACAATAGATTACTGTATGCAGTTTTGACACAAGGTTACACGATACAAACCAAATGAAGTGATCTAAGGTTGTGCCAAGCAACAGGGTCAGAAGCTCAGGGCTGATCTGCTCAGTGCACTGTAGCTCAGTGCACTGTAGCCAGCAGCTGGGACACCTAGGAGAACAATGCTGAGGATGATGACAAAGAGGAGGAGATGGATAGTTAACAGGAACAATCTCCTACTAATTCTGTATCTAACCCAAATTATTCCTCATGTCATCTTTTCTCCATTTACTTCATGAATCAGCCACATGGATGCTGGCTCCAGGCTTTCCTGCCTGTGTCTCATTGCACAGGGGGCTGAGCGGGTAGAAACCCAAGCTCCTTTTCCCAGGAAAAGCACCGGGAAGCACAGAACCAGCGCTGACTGCACTGTATGTCCCAACTGTTTTACTCCTTACTCAGGGAAAAAAATCCCGTTTGCATCTGATATTTGCACAAGTCTCAAAAACAAAACCACACCTGCAAGAAGCACTCGAGGCCCTGAGGGCACTGCCCTCACTGCCGCACCAAGACACACAGCCCTAATGTGATGCATCCCAGGCAGCAGCCTCCTGCCAGCAAGCACCTAACCTAAGGACAACTGCTGGAACAGGAGCCAAGGAGCAACTATCTCTGCAAGTATCATTTACAAAGCACAGTCTCTTTTGCACTACAGCCACTTGTAAGAGAGAGAGGACTACAGCATTACTCCAGATGGCTGGGAAAATTCACTAGGCAACTCCAAAACAACCTGGTCCCGTATAAAAGCAGAAAGGTCTCTTAGCAGTTCCAGGGAAAGTGGACAGGAATCTGGATTATGGCACTTGGACAGAGCCCATTCAGCCAAGGCTTGCCCTAAGCACCCAGCAGGTTCCAGTGGATCAGCCCAGTCCTCTTTGAGGCACATACCTCTGTAGGTGTTCAGATACCACAGCAAAGGGACACAGAGGAAGTTAATGAAAATTAAGAAATACATTACAATAAATAGAATAAGTAAGTAAATAATGAGTGAAGTAAGCAGAAATTAGAATGCCCCTAACTTGTAACACAGACCAAACGTTAAACTCACTTATGGCTCAAATGCCATTACAGACCATGGGCTGTACACACCTAGGGCATTTGTGACTTCGGGTGGGTACTGTGACCCAGGCATGGAGCCTGATGCTAACCGTGTAAATGTGGTGTGCTAAAAAAAAATTCATATTACCTGAAAACCAGTTCCATCTGATTTTAATTACTTTTATTTAAACTCCCAAACTAGACCAGTCTGACAGTTGATCAATATTAGGCTGTCCCACGCAAAACCGAGAACTTTTACACTGATTTCATTCGCCATTCAGATCTCACCCCAAAAGCCTGGATTGGAGAGGATGACCTAAAGGGATTTACAGAGCTGTTCTGCATGAGCCTGTTTAGTTTTCTAGGAGGCTTGTGAGAGCTCATTGCACAGCCAAGCAGTCAATCCCAAAGCACGAAGCATGACATGAACGGTTGGGAAGACGGAACGCTGTCTGTCTCTACTGCTATGGCACTCCCTTGAAGAACACCCACACCACTTCTTGCCTTCTTTTCCAGCTGTTGGAAAGGTGCAGTTAAAATCTAAACGGTTGTGCTGGATACCAAGAGACAGGCCCCACTCCACCACACTGGGTGAGACTCCCCAGTAATTACAAAACTGCCAGTCCACCACTTGTATCTTCCCAAACCATGTGACACAGCCAAACACAGACCCTGAGGGCAGCCTGGGAGGTGGAAAGGAACAAACAAGGAGTACCTCAGTGAGAACAGTCAGGCAATTACCAAAGAAGCAAATACTTAGAAAACCTTCTGATTCTGGCTACTGGCCTTGCCAGCACGAGGATATCACTGCTTTGTGCAGCCATGGCAACTTAGGAAAGAGGGTCTGCATTTGTAATTCTCTTACAGGATTTGCCTAACAAGACAAAGGTGAAGGACATACATGGCCAGCTTGCTCTCAAACTCAGTTGAGTGCCCTCCCAAACTCTACTGGCCCTCGACCAATGCCTGACAAGGAATGAACACCAAGCATTTGTCTGAACACCTAAATGGCAAAAGCACTCATGCTACAGCTTTCCCTACTGATCTTTAAAAAGAGCTCTTCACTGAAATCCAGGGGCTCTTGCAAATCAATTGCACTGTATGGCTACTAATTTATTCCTTCAAGCAGGCATTTTATGTATAAAAAGAGTGGGCTTTTATTTTTATTTTTAAATAAATGCCTATGCTTCTGTCTCACATGGGCATTTAAATTAAATTACATTATATCATGCTGTCCGAAGCAATGAATGTGAACACTGACTGTAGCTGTGTTGCAGCAGGAATTTGCTTTCAGAAGTAATGCCATTAAATTGATCTCAGCCATGTGCTGAGCAGTTCAGCCGCCTGTGTGTCTCTCAGGCACTACATCAGGCAGACAGTTTGCAAGCACGCCACAAATGTACAGACTCTGGCTGTCAACCCCTCCATGCTAGGAACCTGCCTTTTTTTCTGGTGATAAGTTTAAAATCACAAGGTTGGCTGGGAGCCCAGGAGTGGACAATTAATACTAAGAAAACCCCACATCACTGAAGAAATTTGTGCACTGCTTATTTTTGATACACAGCCATGAAATGAAAATTGAAGCTGTATGTCAAGGCACTTATTTCTTAGTCCTCCTTTGGTCACAACCACCAGTTTCTCACAGATACCAGTGCCAGCACTAACTGGTAACTCCAGTGAGGTCCAGAGAGTCCCAGAAAAACAAAACAAGGGGAAGAAAGATGAGGCAGAAAGTGCACCACCTTTTTTTCATTTTATTTTTCTGAGTAAAAGGACCAGCTGCAGGAAAAAGAGATGTTTTGCAGCTCATGAAACAACTGTGAAAAGCAACCCCCGAGCAAAACATTTGGCTGGCACCCCTTGCTCCCTGGTGCCCTCTGTGCTGACTCTCAGATGCACAGGCTGCAAGGACACAGCATCAGAGTCATGTCCTTCATCGCAGTGTAGCCAGCAAAAAGTCCCTTAAGCTCATCAGTACCTGGAAAGGGTCTCCTGGCCAACTCTCAGCTGACTCTGTTTTGACTGAAGACAACACGCACCTGTGCTGGTTTGGGGTTTTTTGGAGGGAGAGAGGTTTTAGCAATGTCACACAAACAGTCACTGCTCTCCTCTGAATTGCTGGAGATAACAGCTAAAAAAAAAATACCTATGGCTGTGCTTAATGCTAAATGAAATAATCTAATCAAAATCAAATCAAATTGTGCCAGTCAGAGCAGATTGTGGAGAGAGCACCCTCAGCATTGCTCCCACAGGAAGCTCCTCAGGCTCTGCTCCTTTCTACCTGCCACAAGCACCCATGCCTCAGCAATTACGTGGTTTGCAAATCCTGCTGCTGCAGTGGCTGCTGGCCAACACCACCAGCTGACTGAGCCACGGGAATCTGCAGAAGCCACCTGAAGAGGTGCCCCCCGTGGGGGGGGATGGGCATGAGTGGATGCTTGGGGCACGGGGTTTCTCTGTCCCTGTTCCCTTGGTCAGGTGTACCCCAAATCCTGTCCCCCATTGGTCACTTTGAATGTAGCCCGCGGGAGTTCTGTACTTAGGGCGGTGTCCACGGGACTCCTGGGGAGTTGTTCTAGAGCTGTTCTAGGGGGCAGTCGCTGTCGGAGTCCCTGCCGGGCTCCGGCCATGTGCGGCAAGGGGAATAAAATCTGGAAACATCTATCAAATATCATCTCCTTGATTCTTCCACGGGCCAAGGCTGTCTCCCAGGAAAGGCTGCAGCCACCCCACTGCAACAGCCACCCAAGCTCCCTACTCCTATTCCCCGAGAGGGGACAAGACCCCTCATCTCCTCCCTTCACACAAGGAGGTGTGGGCAGCCAGTTTCTAACCTGTTCACAAGCAGCACAGGCCACAAACAACTTTATGCTGAAGCAGAAAGCTTTAAGCTGAGACCAAAGCCTCCAAATCACATGAAGGGTTAAGTACTAAAAGATAAGAGACCACAATGCACTGTCTAACTACTAGGAGGGAACAGGTTTTTACAGGATCCCTAAGCAAATGCTCTGATTTGCCTCATTCCTGTGCCGGGATCAGCCCTGTCATTCTGGTCCCCTGCAGTCAAAGGCAGGTTTGCTGGTGAGACTGGACAGTGAGCTCAGTAAAAGCAGAGCCGAGCCACCATCTCTGCTTATGTTCTGCCAGCCAGTGGTTAAAGCTCCTGTGGGCACAGAAGCCACGGGCTTCACATGCTAACAGGGGTTGTTTTCCCTAGGAGAATCCCAGCCCTGCCTTCCCAGTGCAGATGTGAAATCAAGTACAAACAGGAGCGGGTAGGGTTATTTTTGTAAGCAGAACACTGACTGACCCAGCAGGCAGAGAGCTACTGAAAGGAAGCAACTGGGAGGGGAGGAGAAAATCAGCAGGGGTCAGAAACAGGCCTGGGTGGAAGTGAGAAACCTCTGTGAAGGATGGGAGTGGAAACACATAGCAAACTGAGTGAGCCAAGCACAAAAATTGGTGGTGCAGGATAGGGGTAGTATTCATTTGCAAATTTATTGCCCCAAAATGTCAATGAGGGAAACTGAACAAGAATAATTTACCATCCATTACAATACTATGCCACAGAAAACACGAGGCTTTTCAGCCAAGCTGAACTCAATATTTAAGCCGGATACAGAGGGCTGTGATAATACCTCCACTGTTACTGAGGAGGGTTGGAGAAGATGAGTTTAGACTACCCAGCATCAGATCACTGAGCTACCCTCTGAAGGAAACTGTCCTGCTGCTGCTGGCAGCCTCCAGTCCCAGCCTGTTTATCCCAGACTGATAAATTAGGCCACTTGGGTTGTCCAACTCCCCCCCCACCAGTGCTTGAAACAGTAAAAACACTTCTTGGGGTGCTTTTCTGTGCCTTCATGTGGCTCGGCTCCTCCCCACTGCTACATAGACCAGCATCCCTCGGTCACCACCCGACTGAGTGGGAACCCAGGGAACAGAGTGAGAACTTGACTGCAATTATCACCTTTATTATTACTATTCAGAGCGACCACAGCCTACCAGTCGGGCTCTTCCTGCCAATACTGGACCTGTGTCTTACCTGTAACACAGAGGGTACTGGAGAAAAGAATTACTAAATAGGCATTTTTAACTTACTCCTCTAAGTCCGACTGCTCTCATTTAATAGCCTTTCTGACATCAGAAATGCCATCTCTTTGTGATCTAAAAATAAATAGCAGCTGCTTCAGCACCTGAATCACTGGGTTTGTGCCCGCTTTTCTCCACAAATGGATCCCACCTGTACCTGGGGAAATGACTCACAAGAAAGTGTCCTTTATCTCCCGCAGGTTTCATCACCTGACACTTGAATTCATCTGACCCAGGTAAAAAAAAGATTGTAGCTGTCAAAAATACAAGACTGCAGTTTCCCAATCCATTGTTCCTACAGTAAAGCTTACTTCCACCCACAAGTATTTGGGCCTCTGATTTCCCTAGCTCCTGTGGAAGGTTTTGGGAATGCCTACCACATTTAGGGCTTATGGGATCTATCGTAAGATCTAGGGGAGAATAACTGCAGAGCAAATGCCTGGTCTCACTGAATACCCACAACTTTCACTTAATGCAGTTTGTGGCTTTTCACTGTCCCAGCCCTCCCTGCAGACCCATATTGCCAACAATCACACATGTAAACACAGAAGTCTTTACTCCACAGCCTTCTACAGCTAGTGGCTCCAGACAACAAAAATGAATCAATACCACCATTGAGTTAAAGAGCATTTTACTTTAACCACAGCCCTCAGAATATGCAGTGGTGTGAATGAACACTTTTCAATGTCAAGAGGCAGTAATGGAATCTAGACTGGCACAATGAAACAGGGAAGGTCGTACCAGCAAATCACTGTCTGCTGGATTCAGAGTTCGGCTCCCCTGACTCATATACTCACATAAGTACAGAAGAAGTCAAAGGTCCTGGCTAACAATTGCATTATTCACATTCTGACATGTGGAGAGAGGATTTCTATCAATGCTCAGGAGGGAGGAGAGGACTTGGCATTCACACAGAGACATGCCAGCCCCCAGCTTCAGGCAAGCACAAGGGCCAGGTACCGCTCCATTATAAAATATATTCCTGGATTTCACTGAAGCCACTGACAGTGCCAGGGAAAACCCAAACACCATCTTAGCAACTGCAGAGGAGGAAGTTCCAATGGCGCAACCGGCAGCTTTCATCACCTCCTGAGCTCCCCCAAGGAACTATCTTAAATTAGACACCCACTCCCCCACAGGGAGCAGGTTTTGTAGATGCTGGAATGTAATTCACACAACAAAAGGGGCATTCAGCTTGTCGTCATTTCTAAGCTCTGGGAAACTGTATGTGATCTGCTGACAGGAGCTGCAAGGAGCTCCAAATATACCACAAGGGTAATTTTTAGAAGATGTTAAACCTCTTATCACACACCATTCAAACACAACCGTTTCAGGCGAGTACCAGTTACAGCTCCCAGGGAATGGCACAGCACAGATTTAACAATAAGCAAATGCTATAAAAAAAACAACATACAAGCAATCTTCTCTTAATGTTCTTGCCATGCACAAATCAGTGCCCTGGTCTCTCCCTGATACTCAACAAATCAGAAAGTAGGTGTGGGTGGAGGTTCCCTTGTGGAGACCCACCATGGATGCCTTAGAAGCAGAGCCCTTCACTCCCTGAGGCCTTCAGTGGCATGAACAAACATCCAGGCAAGGTAGTGTGGCCCACTGCCAACCCAGGAAGGAAAAGGTCTCTCCAAGCCCCTCAGTGAGTTCCAGGCACTGGGGCAATGGCCCTGCCTGGGGCACTCACCCAGTGTCCCCCGAAGGCCCAGAGCAAAGGTTCCCAGCTCCCCAGCACTGCCTCGCTGCCTGAGCCGTGTGGGCAGGGCTGGCAGCTTGGCTGGGGTTACACTGCAATCTGGAACACCTGACAGAGGCAGCTGCTTCTTTGCTTTTGTTTTTTGTTAGTACAGCCATTGACAGATAAAAGCAAGAAATGTGTGAATTTCTGCGGGAACTTGCACTTTCATTACAGCCTTTTTAGTTCCTCTGAACAAGGTCACGTTGTCAGATTGGCACAAACTACATTCCCAATTTCCATGTCTTCCAGGTTGTGTTAATTAACTCCACTGCAAGTACAGCAGTCTTTGATATCCATGTCTCAGATGGAAACGTCACCGTTGCAGGGGAGGGACGGGATGGTGGCAGAAGTTGCCTAAGCTCCTGTGCCATCTGCAGTTTCTGGCTGCACTGTCTTTTCCTCCAAGGGATGTGAGATGACACTGACCCAGATTTTATACCCAAGCAATTCTCCTTTGATGAGGAACCACCTACATTCAGCCACCTTTCCCTCATGCCACCCCTCCTCTTCCCACTGCCTCCCCTTAAGAGTACCAACTTTCCAGCACAGTTCTGCACTTCTGCCCAAGCACATACGTGCAGGAGTAGCTACTTTTAATCAAAAGATTAGTATCTTCAAGAAACTTGTAACCCTACCTGCTGATTTTTCAAATAACTTCTACACAGATGATAATCTTGTTCCTGCCCAAAACAGCTTTCGGAGAACAAATTCTCTTTGTATTCCACCTGAACATTATTAATTACTTTTCCAGTTGCGGAGTCTTTGGACTGGATGACACACCCCCTCAGGAGAAGCTGGCCTTCACACCCAGGTGCCAAAATCCCTGCCACGCTGGTAGAGAAGGGTGACAGGCATCTCAGATGGAGCTCAGGCTGTGATGGGTCTGCCCCAAAGGCACAAGCACAGCAGGGCCAGGTCCCACACAGTCACTCCAGAACAAAGGTGGCACAAAATATGGAGCGATAACTCACAGGAACTGCATCATGGTGAGGGACAGTGTTAGAGCCATGCAAAGCTTAAGTCCAGATCAAGGGTGGGGGTCACAGGTGGTTCGCCCCCCCACACTGGCATGATTTAGAGGATACAACTGGAGCAATGCAAAGGGAATGGGATTTGAGGCAGGGGAGAAGAAACAGTAAAGACTGAGATGAAAGTGAGGCACAGAGAGGTAATGGAGTTATGACAGACAACCAAGCAGAGGGCTTCACTGAGCTGCCAGCCTACACCAGGAGAAAGCTGAGCATCTATTTTGCCTTTCAAACATCTTGACAAGCCTCCATTTGTGAAGTGACAGTAAAAGTGGTTTTTTACGCACAGCACCTCAGTGTGCCACCCCTCGGCTGGGCTCAAAGCCCATGCTGCTGAGGTGGCCCTGACACAAGGGGTACCAGGCATGGTGACCCCACATGCTCCTGGCCCTGTCTCTCACCACAACACAATGCATCTCACCCTGCATGCACAGCCAGCAGCTTGTCATCAGAGCCATGGCTTTTGGCAATTTGTCACATCACGCAAAATAAAAGAGATCACAAGATGGCTTGTGATCCATCTCTGGCTTATTTTAGTCAAATTCAAGAACTCAGAAAGGTATAACTCAGGGCTTTTCACACCACCTTTCACTTTTCTAATCTCTTCCTTTTGTGTCAAAGTTGCTGTTGTTTTGCACATATATTTGATGGCCTGTCTCACCTTCTATATACATACATGCATGCATGTTTGCACACATACAAACCCATCCCAATGGAACCTAAGGAGTAATATTTAGACCTGAACTGCAGAACTCCGTATTGCAGTAAAAAACCCAAAATGTTTACATCAAAGGACGGCAGCTCACAGTACTTGTTTCCTGGATGAACTTCAGTGACCCTCCGTTTTTGGTCTGTCATACACTTGGGTCCGCACTGACCGCAGCAGGGTTTTGTCCCTAAACCCACCATTGTGAAACACCTGTAGGAGTAAAGGTGCTGAAGGAAGAAGAGCAAAGTGAGAAAATTGGCAGAAACATACATTTCTGCTCAGATGACTCTGGCCATCAGCTCTTTCCCCCACAGCCAGATGGGTCCCCGGGTCTGCCAGGTACTGGGTATCACCATGGACAACAGTACAGCCTCATACCAAGCACCTTCCGTGCCAAATATCTGAGCAGATCTTGGATCTACAGCAGCTAAATATTAATCAGCAGGAGGAACTACATAGCCTCTCACAGGCCCTTCCAGTCCTATCTTCTATGCACCCAAATAGGTGGTAAAGGTGGAGAAAAGAGAGAAAACTGTGTGCGCTCCCTGGAAGAACAGAAACTGTTAACTGGCTTCGGTTCTGCAGGGGCTGAGTGTTGTGGGGAGGTGAGTGCTGCTCCTCACAAGCACCAGCACTGCAGGCAGGTGAGTGCAGGCCCATGTGGGTCCCTGTGCCTGGACAGATAAGCATAGACTCTGCCTGATCTGAATGTCTGGACAATCATTCCTTGCCAGTCAGTGAAATAATCCTGCTGTGACATTATTCTACAAAACCCCAGCAATAACTGATTAACAGGGGACAAAGTCTCTCCTCTGTCAGGCTATCCTGGGACTTCATGCCCTACAGAAACTCACAGGATCGTGAAGGCAGTCATCAAGAGCTCTGAACCCTGGTGATCTTTGCCCTCTGCCTAGTCCCTCGTATTGCTGGCAGTTGGTACTTCAAGATTTACGGTTGCCTGGGTGGACTTCATGTATATTTTAAACACACGCAAGTATTTAGTTTGTTCTAAATCCAACACATGTCTCGGAATTTTCCTTGGCCAAGAAAACACAGACCTTGTCAGAGACACCATTAGTGCTTCAAAAACTTGCAGGGAACAGCCAGGTACCCAGAGAGTACTTGTGGAGACCACTGTATTTGTTGAGACCGCTCGCTACATCCTCCCCGGAGCAATGCTCTGGCAGCATGGCTGAGGGCCAAGAATAACAGGATATTCCAACTGATTAACTAGTATTCCTGATGGACTGGGGTTACACTCGTTTTACCCCAATACACAGTGTTGAAGCAACTTGAGAAGTTTCCATCACCAGATACAACTGACAAAATCCATGGAGACATGTCTGTTAAAGAGCTCTGGTTTCTGCCTTTGGGCTTGGGCAAAACAGACAAAAACCAGTGCATTCACCATTTATGGAGGAGGCCTTTATCAAGCAAATCAGTGGAGAACAGCACTCTGCTTGGTACAAGAAAGATCTGCCTATCCTGCCTAATAATCGCATGGTTTGGTTCCCTTGGTTTACAAAATACACTGATCAAAACAGCTTGGCATGTGAAGCACAACACTTACCTCCTTATCTCATAACTCAAGATCATTTGAAGGACTCTAAATCCTCTCTCCCAGAAAAATCTTGCAACAACCTTCACATACAGAAGGGCCCTGAAGCCTGTCCTGAGAGCCAGGAGCACAGGCTTTGCCCTGGAACCAGCTCTGAAGCTGGGAGCCTCTACTGCACTCACCACTGTATTCAGAGTACACAAAGGGCCTCAGAACAAGTTGTGCTCCCATGTGGCTCCTCCAGACTCTTTCACAGACTCAAAAAAAAAATTCCTAAATCTACCTCCTCCCTCACCTTTCCCTCTATTTTTAAATTACTGCTCCAAAGTAAGCAGGTTGATATTTACAGGACTAAATGGATGTTGACCTTGATGGACCTCCTCACCTCGTCTTTAGAACGCTCGGAAAGCCAGTCATTTTGTATTAATTTTCTCTTTTTTGTCCTTCAGTTTATGTGTAAGAGACCAAGCTGATTCACTATGTGAATCATTAGAACAGCTCTGCATTTCCTCACATGTTTGTAAAATCTGCCACTCAATCACAGACTGACTGGCTCAGCCAATCTCTGCTGTAGCTGAGCAGGGCTTGGCATAAGCCAGCAGATCCCTCAAAAGTAGCCAGGACACACAGTCTGGAGAGGTTTAAGTTTGAAACACCACTCTGAACTGCATCAACAAAGCAAATGCAAACAATGTGGGGACAAGACAGCAGGAAACACATTTAGTCTCTCTGGGAAAAGAGCCTTTGGGGTAATCACAATCCAAATACCTTTATCTAGATCTGGGTACAAGTAGACATGAGCTGAGTTGATGTGGAATAACACAGTGAGCCCTGCATTTAAAGGCAGGCATGAAGACTCCATGCCACACAAACCACTCCTCCCTACTGCTCTTGCTGGACTACCACTATCAGAAGATGACAGTAAATCACAAGAATTTATTTTTAAGACACTGGTTTATATTCCATCTATTTTTGCAGTTTCACAAATTGAGCACCAATGTGCTTATGTCTACAGAGATATGCTGGGAAAAGGAGGGAGATAAGATATCAGAAATTTTGGGGTGTCAGGGAAAGCCTAACTGACACTTACAGTGAATAAAATATATGGTACTTAGAACGCAGCAGCTTTGTGGGGACTCAGGAATCCATCATGCTCTCACTTGAGATCCAGATAGCATAAACTGTCATGCAAATCCTTTAGTAGCAATTAAATAATATGTGGCAGAATATATTGTTAGCCTTGTGCTTAATTACATATAAGGTTCCTAAGATTCTGCTGTGCTGCTCTGTTGTCCACTCTCCAGCACGCCAAGGAACAAGGCCATGGTTCTTGCCTCACTGCAGGAAAAAGGACTGATGTGAAAAGACCCATACAAATCTCCTAAGATTTTACAATACTGTAGAGTATCCATTCAAAAACACTTCCATAGTCCACTATATTAATCCTCAAATTAAGGCTGGGAATGCACCTACTTCTTCCAAAGATCATCAGAAACTCTGTGTTTAAGGTGCTTTAGAATAACAATCACTGTCTGACAGATAGCTTTTCTTCATAAAGAAACTGATACCTTTTAGCGGTGATAAATTCATCTTGGTTTAGGTGAGGCCAGGTGGTCTGTATGTACCTCTGTCAGAAATCTCACTTTTATCTCTACAAGTAGCCTCAAAGTGTGCATTTGGGCCTCTGGATGCTGCAGGTCTCCCAAGCAACTGAAGGCTGATTGTCACAAGTGACTGTAGTGAAGAAAGAGGTCATTTGTGGACATCAGCTTGCGAAAGTGCTATTTCTGCACAGTCTTGCTGCATAAAATCACTCACACCAGAGCTAACATTGATCACAACCACATCATAAAATTGTGGATGCTTCCCCCCGCGAAGAGAGAACTACATTAGCAATTTAGTAATTGTATGCATTCTGCATTCAGCAAACTTCTCTTGATATATCTAATCAGCATTAATTTAAATGCAGGATAATTAACAGATACATTCATGGATGAGGGCTGAAACGATCCCTGAAAATGTAACCACTTGATGTCTTGTGGCGTGCACTAGCAGTTGGAGTCCTACTAAGAACAGGCAGAACAGCAGAGGCAAAATCTTATCATGAGCAGCAAAAAAAGATTTAAAAACACATGCACATTTCAGAGCAGATTAGAATCAAACATTTGAGTGTTCTGCCCGTCAGCAGAAGACCAAAACAGTAAATGCCACTTTATCTTCTTTTTCCCATGTTTTGTCCATAAATAAGCCAGTATGTTGGCATATTAACTATCTGGATATTTACCATCAACATACAAGTACCTTGTGGTATTGTTTCTAGACTTTGTATGTGCTGACCCACCAAAGCACAAATAGCCCAGAAAAATCTGTCTGCAGACAGTCAAAGCATGTCCATGTGAGAGCAATAAATCTGAACCACAGTCAACATACTCAAACTCATACTTTCTCGCCAGGCTCTTGGGACTCCAGCAGATCCCAACTTCTTTGCTCGAGTAAACACCTCCTGGCAGTCTGTGACAGTTTTTCCTCAGTAAGGAGAGTAGTTTTGCAGGCTACAACTTTTTTCCTCTCAAACATTCCCCAAAACTCATATAGCAGTCATTGAATCAGTGGTTTGTACATGTGACAGGTGCTAAGAGTGCCTCAGTTACTGCAAAATGCTTGGTACAAGATCCCATGGGAGAGGCAGAGTGGGCAGAAGAGCCCCAGGAGAGGTGGCAGCTGGCTCTGTCCTGTGCCGAGAAGGCCAGGAGCAGACCCGAGCTGGTTCTGCATGACATCACCCACATGTGAGTGTATCTGACCTGAAAACCACCGGGTGCTCTTCAGTGGCACTGAGGGCAGGGGTTATGTCCCAGCTCTCAGGAGGACTCATCAGCTCAAGGCCAGAACTGGCCCAAGGAGGCTCCTCAGCTTTTCCCTTTCCTTTACCCTCCCTTTTCCCAGGAGGCTCTGGTGCTCCCCTCTCTCCCACTGCAGGCAGGAGGAGCTCACTGCAAAAGCCACACAGGAACCAGAGCAGAGGTGGCCTTGCCAGGCAGGCAGGAGGAGCACCAGCATCTGGAGAGAAACAAGCTCGAGCCCACACACCCAGGTAAAAGCCTCTGCTCTGGGAAAGGGAGAGTCACCTGCTTGAAAAACAAGAAATACCTCATGAAAATGAATCATGACTTTCCGTGACAAGGGAGGGTCAGACCAGAACAGCTGCCTCAGCCAAGCAGCTTTGTGTGCCTGGTAGGGTGAAATGAAGGGTTCCTAACACCATGGTCCCTGAGCAGGGGTAAACACAAAATTTCTTTTGCCGCCTTTGCTTTCTACTGGCACTCAGTTAAATACAGAGACGAAAACAAAGACACAAGGCTGGTGCTGCATGGAAATAAAAATGAAAGTGAGACTAAATTTGGGGTCATAACCTTTCGTGTAATATTGCTGTGAGAGCATGACTCTTCTGTCTAGTGTACTTAAGTCATGCCTCTCAGTATTACTGACTGTGAGCCTGACAGTGTTCTAGACAACATGGAACCAAAGAGGAAGATGTGACATTTTATAAATATTGATGTCAAAGCTGACTTGTTAGACTGTCACCAAGTTATAACATCCATGTTCTTAGTGGCATTTTTACCTTCTGGCAAACAGTTTGTCCTTATAGTGGGTATTACTAATATGTAATTAAGTTTATATACACTAAGGAAGAAAATGACATACTATTTTGATTCACCTCTTAAAAGTACCCCAGGGCATTTTTAAACAGGAAGAATGTCCACAGTTAGGATTTTTATAAAATACACTTTAATCTTGCACTCTGTAGCTATTTAATGATTTTGCCAGTGGCAATTTCTTATTGCATGTCCTCTTTTATTCAAAGCTTACCTACTGCAACGAGTCTTTATAAAGAAACACATTAATTAAATATGCCTTGGCTTCACTAGCCTAGGAAAAGACTATTAATCATTTCACAGCACAAGCACAACATAATACCTGCTATTGCTCACGGGCACCTCACATAAACTGACTCCTGCCGCATGATGTAATTGCCTCCAACAACCCTGAGCACACAAAGAGGCTTTCTCTCATCAGCCATTCACTCAGCTCACCTCATGTAAAGCCACTGCTGCATTTGTGAGATGTTATGGGCTAATTTTTCCCTTTTCTTACAACACTATACCAACATCTAGCATCCACCCTGCCACTGGATATAGGGAGGACACCTCTGGCTTGAGGGGGGCAGGGTTGTCAGTCTCTTCCCACCAAATCCTCCTGAGTAGCTCTCACCAGCACTGAGAAGACTCAGTGCTAAACAGGAGATGCAGGTTTGTTATGGGCAGAGTCACTGAAAGAATTTTTTAAGGGGAAAAAGAAAAAAAAGATGACAAATCAGGACAATTACTAATGGTCTCATATCAGAGATCGAAGCACCCGAGGCACAACTTCACACCCAAGGCAAAACTTCATTCCCAGTTTTCTAATGTCATTCCTGAGTTGGACTTCAGTCAGAATGAAAAGGTGTTTCATGTGCATTTCATGGATAGTTGTCACAAACTCTGTTAATATTTTATTGTGTGAGAAACGCAGAAAAGAAGTTGGGGCTTAAAAATGAAACAAGTGAATTATTCCTTGACCTTGACTAGATGTTTTAAAAGCTCTTCAGTATGCTGACAATATGTGCTAGGCAGCAATTATTTTTCATGGAAAATATTTCTCTGATACCCTACTCGTACCTCCATTTATCATAAGTCACCCTCAGAGGTACAAACTTCACATTTGACAAACATCTAAAAAAACCAAAACATTTAGAGTGACTCTGATCATGAGACATTTATTTTACCTAACACAGCTAAAGGTATTCAGATTAATGTTCAGAACTGCCTAGTGTGCTTTGGGAGTGGGGGGCAAGCCTCTAGCTACTAACCTCAATTGCTGTGTGTGGAATCGGTTGTCTTTTTAGGTCTGTAAGTTTGAACAGGTTGATTTTTCTCTTCATCAGAGGTTCTATTAACTGAGCTGACACTGACTCCATTACTCACTTTTCCACTCTCTCATGGTGAATCAAGGTATGCAAGAAACCACACGTGTCCCACGTCTTCTCTAACCCTTCTGTACCGCCAATGGCCTCTCCCACACACTTCTGCCCTTCAGCCTCTCTGTTCCCAACTCCTTTTCCCCTCTCCTGCTCAAGACATGTTAGTGCTCTTTCCAGCACAGTGCTGATGCATGCATCTCCTCCTATTCTTGCATGCTACATTTAGGGGTATATTTGATGAGGAACTTAGTAAAAATTCCCTTTCAACAACTGGCTTGCTCTGCAATTTCAGCAAATGGAAAGGCACTGGGAGGTCACAGGGAGATGCTGCCAGACAGGGCAACCTGGGAGCTGGAGCAAAGGAGCAGCAGGGACAGAGAAGGGAAGTGTGATCTATCAGAGCAAGTTGGGAAATGAGGCTGTGAAAGGTGTGAGTTGAATGCTGACAACCTGAATGCTTGGCTCAGGTCCTTGTCTTCTGCTGTGGCTGCACTAAATGCTCTCCTCTTTCCACCTCTGGTTGTCCCTAGCTGTTTTCACCCAGGCTCAGTCATACAGCTGCCCTGACAATTTGTGGCTGGTTGGTGCTGAACCAGCAGCTAAAGCCCAGTGAGTAACTACTTCACCCCAAGGTATGTCACTGCACAGCCAGCAAGAAGGGCTGAAAATCCCCTTTTCAGCTGTTTGGACAGCGCTCTGCTTTGGAAACATAGCCCTGCAGGACCTACAATATTCCTTGTGGTTTTTCTTAACAGTCCCTCCTGCCCTGTCCCTTCCCAAAGAGATGCTCCAGTTCTCATTTCACAAAACAAGTCTTTGAGACACAATGACCTTAAATAGGTCACTTTCAGGGTGCATGGGGCAGAACAGACAACCAAAGCCATGTCCCTGATCATACAAACCACAAGCCATCTTTCCTCTTCTGTTCAGGCTTAGATGAATTCCCTTCACAGCTTCCAAATCAGAGGTGTAATGGATATATTTGATAAATATCAATAAGTGGGGGAAATTGATACATCCCATTAAAAAAAGAAAAACACGTTGCTTCAGAATTAGTAAGATGTACAAACAGAGGAGCAAAAAGAGCAAAGGTTTACTTATAAAGTTAATAGGAGACAGGAGGTGGTACTTTTCTGTGCTTACCTTCAGCACTGTGATATTCCATGCAAAACTCTCAATGGCTTTGCTTAATTTTCTTCCTTTCAAACCTTCTTTTGTCCCAAGGTTATGAAGCTCTTCATGGAATTCCATTCCTAAAAATACAGATTGCCACATCAGTCCGTGCACAGTTGATTTTCTCTATAGATGTCGAGTGAGCATTTTCAGTCTTGCAGCTGGGACTTCCTACAACCTCTTTCTGTGCTTTCCCCCCCTCCCTTTCCTTTTATGGCTCCATCCTGGAAGAACATTTTCCAGAAAAAAGGTGTCATGTACAGTTTTGGGGCTGTGTTTCCACTTGGTTTATGGCTCTCCTTGCCAGTCCTGGGGTTCCACACAAGCTCTGGTCCCTGCACAGACACTCCTCCAGCACTTCTCCCTGCAGCCTGCACTGCTGCCAATACTGCGACAAAAGGCAGTCGCTTCTCACTCTCCTTGAGCTGATGACTTTGCACCTTGGAAGGCTGTCTGACACGTGGAAGATACCTGTTCAGCACAGCAGAGGCAGGCTCCAATGCACATCTCCTCATCAATCTTAATCTCAGTCATACAGAAAAGCCCTTGTACCTCACAATGATAAATTATGTCAGAAACACAAAACTCTAATCACAGGAGTGCTACCCCTGCAGCATGGAGAACTGAGACTTCCTACCACAGCCCTGTTGCATTTTATTGCTAGTTTCTGTGGCAAACATCTGCAGATCTTTTGAGTGGCAAGAGAATTCAGGAAATCTGGGAGCAGATTAAAAATCTTAGAAGTATCCCATTAGCCCACCAGTTTCACAAGATCTGCACAGTGTATGCAACCATTTCTCTGAGTCTGGTGTGGATTAAGAGACAAAACAGAAAAGAGCTGCTTGTGTTCCCTTAAGTTGTACCTTACAAAGGCCAAACTGGCACTAAATAACTCCAGAGCATCTGAAGCCTATCCTGGCTGAACAAACCAAGCTCCATCTCCAGTCGTTTCATAGCTCTCCCTCCCCTAACACTTCAGGGTAAATGTCACTCACAAATTCGAGCTTTGTTGAAATGACATCAAAGAAATGCCAATGGAGGGAACATCTGCACGGTGTAGATGCAGAGGCTGCTTGGCAGGTTGCTGAAGGACAGTCCAAGGCAGGCTTGCACTCCGCACAGCTTGCCCAAAGCACTCCTGGAAGACTAACAATAGTTTTTTCTTCCCTTGCACTGACTGCAGGAGCTCAATAACACTGAGGCTGTTCAACCCCACACAATGGAAGATTTCTCTCTCTACTCTTTATATTCCAAAACTTCACCCACTCACAGGTTTTGCTTGTCAAGGGTAACGGAGTTCCTGCAGTACATCCTTTGGAAAACAGTCTAAATAACTGCACCCCAAGCAAGATTTCCTTGCAGGTGTGCTTCATGCCAACTGACTTACAAATCATTTCCCTTCAATTAGTAAAAGAAAATCTTCAAATGACTTGCTTTGTCCTGGAAAAAATATGAAGGCTAATGGATCTTAGCTCTAAGTGGACAGCCCTGCCTTTATGCAGCATTCTTTCAGTTATTTTTCCCTCTGGACCTCACTTCTCCATCTCTAACTTGGATACAGCACTGCCCCAGAGAGAAGGAGCCACAAACATTTGTTAGGCTGAAGGTAGGAACACCAGTGAAAGCATTTAGAAAGGTCAGTCCTCCAAGCTGCTGCTGACCACTGTGCATTGGGCTGAGCCTGCACATTAAAAAAACAACAACAAAACCACTCCTGAAAGAACCAGTCTGGGAGAGCCAGCAGGACCCTGAGGCACAGGGAACCCACACCAAAACAGGCCATGCAGCAGAGGTCTGGTGGAACACATGTCCGAAGAAAGCACAGCTGGAGTGAGGTAAAGGACAATGTCACCGGGAATTGTACCTCTGACACCGTTTAATTTTGAGTGCTTCATCTTGCAACATTCAAAGTGTTACATAAAAATTTGCCTGGGTAAATTTGCAACACATTGGCAATGAGCAGGGGGAGGGATAGTCTCCTAGTCCTTTCTCTAAATACCATAGCTTCAGAGAAGTGTCTCTCCAGCTGCCTTCTCAATCACAAATTTTAAGGCTAATAAAGCAAACAAATATGAAAATACAAGTGGATGCAGCAGCAAATTGAACACACTAGAAAATTTTCTCTTTTTCCAGGGGGAAGGAAGGAAGGAGAGCGGAACTGCATGAAACTCTGGACATCAGTGTGGTGGCATGGTACTGCATGCCACCACACTGATGTCCAGATACATCCAGATACATCTTCCATACACATCTCCAGCTCACAAAGACTCCAGGGCCCAGGCAAATGTCATGGGTTCTTCTCTCTGTGCACAGATCAAGCTGGGCAGAAAGGTGGCTGATGCTGCTGAGGGTCTGCCTAGTTTAGTGCAAAGTATTGCTCTTAAATTATACTATCTGGAGACCCTCCTGGTACTGCATTTTCTTGTTACTGCCCCTTTCCTAAACCCTCTGCACACGATGAAGGCTTTGGGGTGAGGAATTTTATGCTGCTTACGCAGATACACAGAACCCAAGGCACGTCACAATGGTGAGGCCCACGACCTCCAGCCAGACATGGCCACTTGCCTCTCGTCCCTTTGCTACCACAATGCCAGAATGGCTGAAGAGCAAAGACTAGGTTCCATTCTGCTCTTGCACCACATAAAATCAGTCAAATGCTACAGCTGAAACAGCTTCCAATTTCTCCTAATTAAAAAGATGAATTACAGTATTAACTACAGAACAGCAGTTTCATAGAAGCAAATGGCTGTAGCCTGCATCACTTGCCAAATCCAAAAATGCCTATCAGAAACAATAGTGTTTAGGACTGTTGTGGTCCTGTGGGTATAGAAACCTCTTGCTGCTCTGTGTTCAAAGGAAGAACTGAGCTAGAGAATGCACTCGCTAAAGCACCACACTTTCTCACCCCCCTCTTTTTAATGCCTTTCTGGTTCATTTGACTGATTTAAATGCTGCGCAACAGTTCAGAGCTGTAGAGCAGATGGAGAAACAGCTTCTAAGGTGAAAACTGAGTATTTTTGCCTGATCCCACACCTGCATTGCTATTGGAAGATGAGCCTTCAGGAGGGTAGAGCATGCCAGAGAAAGACTGGAATGCTCACTTACATCCAGGTGAAAAATGCTACATTAGTCACAAACCGTAAGTAAATTATGGCACATTATTTCCCATCTTCCATCCATAAGAACTGCTCAATAAAGATGGATTACCTGCTTTCTGGCACTGAACAATCTTGTCGTGAGTGGTGTCTGCCGTCTCAATAAGAACCCTGCTCTCTTGAATCATCTGTCAAAAAAAAAAAAAAAAAAAGGAAAAAGTCAGCATTACTAGGATTTCCTGCAACATCTAACACACAGAAGGTACAAAGGCTGAAACTGGAGAGGAGGTCTGCTCTGAGAGCAATACAATAAATATTGGATCCTTCCTTCCTTCCTTCAGGGGGCTCCCAGATCTGTATCAAGCTAAGAATCAGTTGCTCTGAAAATGTTTTGCTCCAAAAGTTAATGAACAGCTGTTTTACATCCATGAGACACCACTGCAAACAATATGAAGGAAACAAAAGTGATTTCAGAAGAATAAGAGATAAACTTCATTCTGTGTTCAACTAAGCCCTTTCTAATTGGTACTTTCCTTAAAAGGCGAAGTGAGTATAGTCCTTGACATAGGTGGTTATTAAAAATGTTACCAAGTCATGAAGCGAGCTGATTCCAAGAGGTATTTAAACCTGTGCTGAACTTCATGCTATACAACAGTTCAGACACCTATAGTAATTCTTGAGTTTCTCCTTGGAGAAACTGAGATCCAAATCCTATCCTATCCTATCCTCAATATTTCTGTTGAAGCTAATAGAAAAGACAACAACACAAAAAATCAAAACAA
>VYZQ01001358.1:0-15072 GCA_013400655.1 Mystacornis crossleyi
AACCACACAGGTAAATCGCGGGAGATGAGGGCTCCCAGTGAATGGGTGGGATATGCTGTGTGTCATCTTAGCCATTTCTCTGCAGCATCTTTTCAAACTAACATTCATGCAGAAAATAAGAAGCAACAGGTCTGCAGGTGGCAACAGCACCAGACCAGACCTCTGTCCCACACAGACTCCAACTCAGGGAAATAGGGCTGGAGAGGGAAGTAGAGATACCACTGCCAAGATCAGTCCTTTTCCCACTGAGCCCTCCCATCCCCACCAACTCAGCGTTCATATCCATCCTGTTGTGTTTAAATGCTGGAGATGAACTGTTCTTCCTTGAATTTGTCATCAGAGCCATTTACATTTCTGGTACCCAAAAGGCAGAGACCAAACGCAAATCAAAGCAAACTCAAGAGAAAGTTATGCACCACCCCATGACACAGACTTCCATTCTCTTTTTACACCTTGCAGAGACAATACTGAGACTGAAAAAATACAAAAATCAACTCCATGGCTTAGAGTGGCACCTTGCCAGAGATACTACAGTTGCGGAGAAGCTGAAGCTTCCTCATCCTCCCCCTTGTTGCTTGGATACAACAGTCATCAATTCTCACTATATTCAGTACAAAACAATGGAAATTCAGGATCATCTTAATCCATCACAGCACTGTCAGGGAACCCTGACACCCCTGCCTGCTGCTGTGGTTTCTGTAATAACCCTCACAGAAATGCCATGGGCACAGCGGGGCACAGGGTAACAAACTCTGAGGATGCCATGGGACTGAGCTCATCATTTCAGCTGTGATTTTACCTGGGCAGCTTTTTAACTCCTGCAGAGCAGCTTTCAAAGTAAACATGAGCACACACAGCAGAGCTAAGTCCTGTCACTGGCTGCTTTGTAAAGGCTTGTTCTCCCACCACAGCCAAAGAGCTTTTGCAGGGATTTTTGAAAGTGATGCCTTCAAACTTGCACGTGTTTGCTCATGTTCACCCAAAGTCAGCCCCAGTCTGGGGCAGATCCCAACTACCTGTAACTCGCTGCACACCTGGAGGAAGGAATGGCTGGCTCTATTATAAAGCCTCAAGGAGGAACCTGACCACTGTCCCACAGTAATAGTATTGTAATAGTGTTGATCCTAATTACAATGAAAAGCTAAAAATCTTAATCTGGGCCTGGTGCTGCAGGAACTCAACCCAAAATCTTGCTGCCTGTCCACCAAGAGCTGTCAGCACCACTTGTTCCTTGGAGCAGGGGCACTTCAGGCAGGGCTGTGGAGCCACTTACACAGTTCTGGAGCAGCATCTTCATGTTTTACCAGTCATTGATAGGGATAGAGCATCCTCTGTGATAAGAAATCTGTGGAACAGCAGTGGAATCAGCTCAAAATCACCATTGCCTTTGTGGAGGTTTAACACCAGTGTCCCAGCAGTGAATTTGTGCCTTTATTGTGGGAGAGGGACGGTTTACAGTCCATTTTCAGTGAGAAAGGGAAACACGCTCCAAATGATAAAATAACACAGGCCAGCGATAGCGTTACCACAGGACAGGGCAGGTTTATGTCAGGGGTGCCTGCTCAACTAGGAGAGTCAGAAGATCAGTCTTGGGGTGTTCATACCATGATAACAGCCTGAGCTAAGCCCACAAGCTTTCCCAGCTCTTCCCATCCAACCCAGGACCATCCCTGCCACTGTTTCACCAGCAGCCTCTTGGCCGTGCTGTGCTGCTGTCCCAGGTGCCCATCCCAGCACCCTCACCAGGCACAGCAACCACCAGTTTTCTTCTGGTTTCTCCTTCCCAGCAGGTGGAAATGCCCCCACAGCCTCATTCCCCTTCAGGCAGGAGCGTGGGCATGACTCACGTGGCCTCAGCTGGGGTCACCTCCATCAGTGCGTGGAGAAAGGTGAAGTTCACCGTGGAGAAAGGGGTGCAGGTGCCAGCCTGTATCAGCAGAGATGGGTGGCTCATCCTTGGTGCTGCCCAGCACATGGAGCCAGGCTGGGGCTGTGTTTGTGTGGGGGCTGAGGATGTCACCCAGCACAGGAACTGGACCTGTGCGGTTTCCTTTGCTCCCTCTCACAGAAGAGTGCAAGGATGGGTCTGACAGGGAATTCACACCATCACTGCCACCGTGTGCCTCCGCAGCCTCTCCCGGCAGGCTCGTGGGGACAGTTCTGCTCAGAGGTTGAGGTACCTGCCTCAGGGCCCCTCTCCTCATCAGGTCACACTGTTGCACAGTGACCATCAGCAAGCAGGGAATTGAATTTATTTAATACACAAAGTGCAGGTCCTGCAGATGACTTTGTAAAGCAGTTTGGAGGTGGATGGATTTTGGCCCGGCACTGCTCCCTCCTGCCCCACTCCCACCCCAGCTGGGGGCTGTTCCCTCCCCCAAAGCCCCACCACAGCCCCCACTGCATCCTACCAGCATCCCTCCTTTCCCCCAGCCTGCTTCCCTTCAGCTGTTAAAGTCCTTGCCTGCTGGATTACCTTTATTTTATGCCCCCAGTGCCCTTTCATGGATTATAATTCTGTATGAGACGTTTGTGCTGTAACCTCCCCCCGTATTAAAGTGTCAGGAGTATATCCCCAGGCCATCCATCTTCAACACTTCCGCAAGGGCTTGGCAATTCTCTGACATGAATATTATGGCTCTCCATGCAGAGCCTCCATCACTCAAGCTGACAAGTGTTAGAATCTCCTCTCTTGAACAGGGTAAGTGACCTTTTCATATGCAGCGTAGATTCCCAGTCACGCTGCATCTGGTGCAGTGAAACCACTGAGTGCCAGTAATTCCCTAAAGTCTTAAAAAACAAGTCACAGGTCCTTTTCGACTTGCAAAACCAACCCTCAGCATGACAAAGTTAAAGGGCCTGAATCAGCCCCTGATTAGCTGCTGTTAGGGCCAGTCCAAGAGAGCAGGATGAAAAAGCACCCATTCCATGCCTTCTGCGGGATTTAGCGACAGGCATTTTCATTTTTAGGGAAATATGCAAGGATTTGGGTGTCTGCCTTACTGGAGTGTATAGGAAAGATTTTTGTGACCAGTTAGTGACTTTAGTGACTTGGAAACCTCAACTCTAATCTTATATTTTTAAGTGAAGTGCCTAAAGATGCCCAAACCCCACCAGCCTGATTTTCAAAGCTGCTGAACTCCTGGGCTTCCCACAGTTGTGTGCGGGAGCTTCCTGTGCCTAGAGAGAAGCCAAGGGAGAAAACAACCTTTAAAGCTCATTTCCAGCTCAGACTTCACAGCTGTGCTGTCCTGGGGACACTCCAGTCCATGTTGCTCGACAGCAAGAGAATTCCCTGGAGCTGAACTGCGTGGTGATTCAAGTTAAATCCCTCCTACAAAATTCACACGTTACCCCAAGTCTTTGGCTAAAGTGGTGCCTAATTTCTTTTCTTCTCTAGAGGGCAAAGGGACTTTCTGAGCAACTTTGCCACCTTCACCCTACAGAGGGACTGGTGCTGGCTCTCTGCCAGCACAGAGCAACAAAAACTTGTTAACACCTTTTCGGCTCTCTCTTAATAAAGTCAGGGCAATTAACAGCTTCACTATTTACAAAACAAATCCTCTTTGCAACACCTGAGAAAAAGAGTTACAAGTGTTTCCCAAACATTTCTCAGCTGACGAGGACACCTACAATAACTGTCTGCTGGGATGTGCTCCATCTGCTTTCCCTGGCTGGAGAGTCCGTGCTTCCCATGGAGTGCTGCATACCCCGTATGAATTCATACTGCACTTCCACCCAGATCAAGCACAGGTCTACCGAGAAAGGTTCTTATCCAAAGGTTTCTCCAAGGAGAAAGAGGTGTACAGGAAGCCAGGATGTCAATTTATTGACAGCCCACTTGCTGCTCCATATTTCTGGAATGTCCACATGGTACAAGAGGTGGGCATAGAGCAGGTTGGTCCCCTCCAAAAATGCCCCCAGGTGTGGCTGGGAGGGAGTTGGAAATGTACGGCATATTTACACCTCTGCAGAGGGATTCACAAGCTCCCCCACCTCTTTTTCTGGTTCCCTGCTCTCTCCTAGGATACAATCCATGCCCCCCACTTTGCAAATCACTGCCCTGGCTTACAGTGCAGTAAATCCCCCCTTTTCAAACAAGCCCCAAGGAGCTGAGCCGTATAACAGAAGATTGATGGATTAGAGAAAATGAAATAAATGTAACTTGCTTGTACTTGTACTTTCAAAATTAATTCCTTCCTTCTCTTTTGCTCTCCTATCCCGCTTTCCCTTTTCCAAACACACAGTGTGGCTCATATTTTATGAACAAGAAAGATTAGGTGCTCCCTAATTAAACTATTATTTATGTGTAGAGATGACTGCTGGGACAGTTTCACACAAGAGCTCTCCCAGACAAAGTGGACTTGGTCCAAACACTTCTGGAGATTAGAAAAGACCCTTTTAAAGTGTTCACTAGGTCTTGGACCCAAACTTGTCCCTCCCAGGGGGTCCGAAATGCAGAGAGGAAAGGAGAGGGAGTTGGTGGTAACTCCAAATGCAGTAAGCAGCAGAGATTGACAGCCACAGCTAAGAAATGTCCACCAAATGCAGTCAGGATGCAAAGATGAGTTGCAATCGTGGGACAGAGTGAGTCAGAGCCAAAAAATGAGAGAGTAAGTCTAAATCTGTCGTAGAATGGGACTGTGGAGCTTTACAAGCAGTAGGACATGATGGGAAATAGAGAGGGAGATCTCAAGCAGTATTTTAGCTATTATTTTTCTTTCTCTCTTCTCTCTCTATTCTTTCTTCAGTGTCCCATACAATATTAATTGAAGCCCCTTGTGGGCACAGCCAGGAGAGAATAGCTTGTCAGGGGACATGTGAGCACAGAGCCTGGACAGTAAATGGCCCTTCATTTCCTCCTCTGATGCTTTCAACAGCACATGGGATGCCATAAAAGATGATAATGACGAGGTCAGTGGAAAGACTGTAAAACAGTGGGGAGAGGCACAACGGTTACCTCACTTGGGCTCAAACTCAGGCCATGCGTGGGCCGAGTTTGCTGGTTGTAAGCTCTGCTTGGGACCACAGCTGCACTCCCTGTCCCACCTGGCCTGGCTGCCAGCACGCAAACTGGGCTGTGATGAGGTTCCTGGTCTGAAATGTTGGGTTGTGATGTCAGTGGGACTCTATTGACTCAGATCAAGCCAGGCAAGGTGAGAAGCACTTCTCATATTTCTTCTCAATTTCACAGGCTTTTCTAACTCACAGAGTTGTGGCTTCTGGCCTGACACTTCTAGGCAATCAGCCATCAAGACTAGAGTCGGCAGTTTTAAATGCAGTAATTTCTATTTCTCTCCCTTTTGCCCAGTGCCTTGAAGCTAAACCTACTCTGGTCCAACTCTTCATTCCCACTCCTGCCAGGCAGACTTCTGCTGGCTGGCTGCCATCAGCTGTGATAGGGACAGGGCACCTCCTCCCTATCTCTAAGTGGATTTTGAAGCCAATGAGCAAGAGAATAATTAAATTAACTCAGTCCCAAATACCTCCCGAGGTGCCAAGCATTCCCAGCATCACAGCTGCACCACAGGTGTCTGGAGAGCAGGTAATTCCAGTCAGGGGTGGGCTGCAAATGTGGCTCCCGGGGACATCTCTGCTGGCACAGGAGCACCAGCCAGTCCTGGACACGAGTGCTGGGAAGAGATTCTCAGGATGGCTTTACTTGAGCCAACTTGAGTCCAGGAGTAAGACAGCTACATTTATGCTTTGATGTGCTTAAGTGAATAAGATTTATCCCAGGGCAAACATAGTTGTGCTTCCCAGCCTGGACTACTTTACTCTCCTGCTTCTTTCTTGTCCCATGGGCTTTCTCCCGCAGGGTGTCAGGGCTGTCATCTCAGGTTTCAGCCTCTGTGTTTTACCAAACAACCTGCTATTTAAATTCCCTGAGAAACATCTATATGCTTTTGACTGTGGCATATTGATTTCTTTCTCTCATCTACTACAGGCCATGAGACTTGGATCTGGATTTGAGACAGCCCCTGATTCAGGAATGATCAGGTCACAGCCCACACTCAGCTCCAGCTCCAATGTGTGCACGGGGAGCCTGGCCTGGCTCTGGCCAGGGTGGAGGCAGGGCAGAGGACATCCCCACTGCAGAGCTTTATCTCACCCATCACCAGAGAGCTCACAAATCACTGTCCAGTCCCTTTCAAGCAGTTGGGAGCACTAAATTTTACCTCTTGTATCCAGACACTATCCAATCTCCCAGGACCAGGCCAGGTACATTGATAAGGAGATAGTGTGAGTGGTCAAACAGGATGGAGTCAAAATTCACAACTTCCTGTGCTTTAACTTAGCAAGTGCCATATCAACAGGGGAGTCTTTTTTGGATTATCTCCCATTCCAAAGGGGGCTGTTGTGGCCAAGGACCTGCCACTGTACTGCTTCAATGTAGAGGATCTCTGGTTTCATGTGACACTAAGTACAGGCTGCTCTGTACATTTTCAGCACAAATTTAATTACAACTATGATCCAATAAATATTTGAGAAGAATAACAGTGCTACAAAGAGAACAGAGTGGCAGTCAGCTCTTTCCAGCTCCTCAGTTTTAAACCCCAGATGGTCTCAGGGACACTTCCACTCTCTCTGTTCTGTGCAGAAGATATAATTAATTTCCACATCACCCTGATTTGTTCAGTATCGTATAAACTATCCTGCCTCCTAACCAAGCTATCCACTGACAAACCCCTTCAGCTCATTCTCTTGGCTGTAAGCAGACACTGACCTCACCCCAGGGAACTACTTCCCTGGAGATGACTTTGGGCACTAAAAATGCAGCTACATCTTGGTTATTAAATCCACATGTGAAAATAAACTCATCTATCATCTCATGCATGTGGTTTAGCTTCCTTTCAAGAAGATATAAATGTACTAGAGCATCCCATTAAAGCAATTTACATGTCTTGCTCTATTTTCCCAGACAGGACATTTCTTCCTTGGAGATTACAGGCTTTTGGGAAAACATGTCAGCTAAGGAGTCATGGAATAACATGACCTTCAGGTGCTACTCCTTGAACAAACACCACCCTGCCCTGTGTTTTGAAAGACAGCTGACTTTTTGCACAGGCCCCTTCAGCCTCAAGACACTTCTTTTCAAAGCCACATAGTGACATCAAGGCCCAGAGGCTGCAAAAATGAAAGCAGAAAGCAGCAAAGTTCTGCTGAGATGAGCTCCACAAACACTCGAGTGCCAGAGACAGGCAGAGAGCAATGGGACATTCCATCTCCTGCTCACCCGCAACACCAGCGTGCAGCTCCTTCTGTGAGGGACCAAAGACAAAGCCTCATTTTCTGAGACACCAGGTACTTCTCTGCTGCCTGAAAGACATGAACTCTTGAGACAATTAATAAATGAAACCAGAAAAGATCGTTAGAGAAAAAACAACCCAAATCTTTTAAAAAAGGTTCGGATGTCCTAGTCATCCTTCTTAATTCCAGCTGTGTCCCTGTCACCATGGACATATTGGTTTTCACCCTGCTCCTCAAAGGTTTGACTGCTAATCCACCCACCAGTCCTTGAGGAATACACCCCCCTGGAGACATCACCTGGGTTAGAATAGTCCTCACTTCTCAACAACAGCACTTTTACGGCCCTGGCTGCCTCTGCTATGGCATATTTTCCATTGCAAGTCACACTGTGACAAATTACAAATTATTTAAAAACACTCCTTCCACATTAACCATGTTAGAGGAACAAAGTACTCTGTGCCAACATTCTGACACTTGCCTCGGAGAGCCCTTTTCTCCTGGAGAGTGGAGCCCACTGGTTTGCCAGAGGAAGATAATCAAAGCACGATCATCACATCAGGCTTGGACATCTCAGGGAGGGATGTATAACCTAAGGCTGTAAGAAAAGAAACAAAGTCACGCTTCCTGCAATGATGAAGACAAATTTATTGATTGGGCCTGAAGGGATGTAAGACAAAATGTTTCTTTTTTGTAGAGCAAACCATTAGAACTAAGAACTTCCCATTTCTTCTCTCATCTCCTAGAGCCTTAGTAACTTAGCTGAATGGGTTAATCGTGACTCATCTTATTATTTCTTCCAAAGAAAAGATCCAAAAAGTTACTGCATGCCCCTTAGATATCTGCATCTCCTGCTGTGGCCTGAACTTAAGACACCAGAGGAGCTGCAGTATTAGCTGTGTTGGAATGTTTTGGTTATCCCTTGCAAAACAGCCCCATCTCTCCAAGTGTGAATGTGTTTCAGTTACCTAAACATATTTGAGAAGGGCAAAAAGAGAGGAAATTTCCATTTTTTTATATTTAACAGAAGAATTCCCATTGTTGTTGAAAGCAAACAGAAAAGGGCATGCCTCACCATGTTCCCCTGGCACTATGGACCAAGGGAAGACAAAACTTTTAGAAGACAAATCTTTTCTATAAAAAATAAGCAAATTCCCATCAGTAATGTGTCACCTCTGGACCAGTGTGCAAATCCTACAGCCTCCACAAGCAGAAACAGTTTAATGTTACGCATGTGGGCACATAAAAGACACACTGTATTTTTGGAAAACTCCCCTGGCACCAGACACAGCTATTTCATATCCACGGTGGGTTAGCACACACAAATGGTAAAAAATTATTCTGTATTTAAACTTTCTTAACCATAAGGAAGAAACCCTGTAGCAGAATTGTAAATTAACACTAGGTGACAATGAAACTAATAATTTTCCTTGGAACTGAACAGATAGATAAATAAAGATCCAATTTCTTGTCAGTACAAGGGAGTGAAAATCAAAAGGTGCCAGTTTATACTGTCAGGATGTTACAATCTCAGGTCATACCCAAATTGATGTAATCTGTCAGAATTCACCTCAGCAGAATTATACCAGATTATAGTACCTAAGAACATGGCCAAACATCATCTTCTGCAACAAATCTCTAAAAGCACACAGAAAATTGTTCAACTTAAAAATATACTTTACCTTACACCTTTTCCTTCATGTAAGCTGATGAAAGTCAACTGTTTGTACCTAGAAAGAAACCCAACAGTTAGAGCAGAATAAAAATAGCTACAAATTTTAATTTTCTGTCAGCCTTTGCTCTCTGTGCCCAGGCCAGTCCTTCTGTACATACCTGCGATCACGGCTGAGCTGAAAGAAGCTCAGTTAGAATATCTGAAAGGTGGATGTCCTGGTTTAGGGATAGGGAAACATTTCATTTCTGTGTTGTTGGACCAGAGGAAGACAGAGCAGGGGATCACACATGTCCCAATTTGGCCTTTTCTCTACCTGTTCTGTTTCACAGCTCTAAACACAGTGTCAGTGAACACCGTGTGATTTCTCCTTGGATCATCACCTTTGGTGGCTGTAGACAACAACACAGAACAGAAAACATAACAGTTGGAGGTTCTGCTAGAGCAGAGAAGCACGAATCCTCCCAGCCACAGACTCTGGCTGTACCCTGAGAGCCACAGACTCAGCGTACCCTGGAGAGGAATTACTCTCACCTAGGAGTTGTGCTGCGAATCTGCTACTTCCATACACAACTTCAGAGCTGTGCCAACTCTGCTTGTTTCCACTTCCAGAGATACAAGAAAACTGGATACTAATTTTTGATCACTGCTTTACCAAGTCCAGAAGTCATTAACGGACTTGCAACAGTGTTACTACAGTGATTGCAGCTATCTTCATTAAAACCTCATACCACACAGAGAAACTCTCTACATATATTCAGGTAGAAAAGGCTCCAAAGAAACCATTCAAAACGTGAGATGCCAAGTGATCCACGCACCAAACCACCGGCAGACTGTGAGAACACAGGTGTTAAACTCCCCATTCCTCCCTACAAGTAGGCACTTACACAGTGTACATGCAGTAACTTTGTTACTTGTGCATTGCCCATATTTTCCACGATTGTGTGATTCTAGATCCTGCTGCTGCTCCAACAGAGGACCCAAGGGGTCTTTCCACTTGTCCATTCCTTACCTTCACACCTATACCACCTGTGTACTGCCAGTTCCTTTGTACACCACTGCCCACCCACTGAGCAGAGATATTATAAAGAAACCAGATATCATTATTAAAACCATGTTTATGGATGACTTGAAATTGTTCATTCCAGGAATCCCACATAAGTCTACAAAAGGAACATTTTGCAGAGAGGCAGAACAACTGGTAAAGAGATATCATGGTTGCTTTGTGCTGTGGTGACAGCCTTTGCCTTGGGTAATGACTAATTAATATCAATAATAATGCTAAGTTTGAGACTGCCTCAGCACTGCGTCAACACTCAGGTAAGGCAATGTTTTATTGCATCTCATTAAAAAGGAAAAAAAGGCAATAAAAGGCATAAGAACCATCACAGATCCTGACCACACGAAGCTAATAAACAGTATGATAAACTATAATTTACACGAATAAGAAAAGGAATGGACATTTCATTTCCTATGTCTTTGTTGCTCCCATTCACTTGCACTGATGGGGCTATTTGGGGAAGCCCCACAGTGCCTGTTTACAAGAGAACTTTGCAAAACAAAGACAGTCACGGTCAAAACTTTGCTGGTCAATTCAGTATATTTACATGGAAGAGCTGCAAAGAAAACAAGTGTTCTGAAATATCCTCGTGGGATAGTTCAGTTGGAAGTGATAAGATCTCATGGCTATCTAGATACGTGGTGGCCACAGAAAAAGCATCTGGTTTTCAAACAGAGGCTTGATCAAACTTTCTTCATCCAGGCAAAAATACCATTGCACAACTCCCTGAGCAAAATGGGAACTGCCAAAGTGTTCTGCACGCAGGGAACAGCATTGTCCAAGTCTGGCTCCTAAGAAATCAGGCACAAGCTCTTTGCTTTCCATAAATGTGGAAAATGTGCCATGCAACACCTGACAATACATTTCAGATGCACATAAACCATCTGAGCAGCTCCTAGAAACGATCCCATTTTCCCTCTTTCTTTTAACTATCAGAATGGAATAGATCCAGATTTACAATGAAGCAACCTAAAAGCACAGTTGGAACCACTGTTTTTAAGAAGACCTTGCTATGCCATAACTTTTCACAGTTCAGTTGCTAAATTACACATTATAAAAATAAGTAAGTGCAATTGAGAGACTGTGTTAATCTCAGAAGTTTAAACATTGCTCTGTAATGACTGCTTTATAGTGGCCCATAGTAAAGTGCTTTATGGGGCGTGCAGGAGATTTGTCCGCACGCGTCCGTTAAACACTCCTGGGAATTTTCTCACAGAGAGAGAGACGAGGCCCGACACAAAACTAAACACGGACAAAACACTGCCTCATTCACACGGCACCAGGAATGCCACCCAGTAAGAAAACACTTTACAACACCTAAGAGAGATAAGAACCTCCAGCCAGCATAGCAATAAGATGTTGCTTTTGGAAATGCAGAATTTCCTAACCTGACAATTGGTGCAGATTCTGGAAGCAGGACAAAAACACAACTGTCCCCTAGCAAGGAAATGAGAGCTTAAGCATTGATTATGAAGAGATGATAAGAAGCATGGGTGGTTTGTAGAGTAGTTTACTAAAGCCAAGAGTATTTAGAGCCAAATTAGGTTCTTGCTCATAAAAATTCCCTGGAATTTAGGGTGAGTTCATACGTGATTCCTTGCTCAGGCAGTCTGCAGCTGACAGACGGCACCCAAGTGCCTTTTCTCTCTGGCCAAACAGGATCCATCCAGGTTGACTCAGATCCCAGGTGAAAAGACTTTTCAATAAATTAAAAGTGATGGTAACAAAGTTGCAGACATGGCACCACAGTTGTGTTTTGGTTTTTTTAATAATCCACAGCTAAGCAAGATGAGCCAGTCAGGGGTTCTCAGGGGACAGAATTTGATGCCACACAAGACAAATGTAAGCACACCCAGCAAGGCACTACATGAAGATCTTCGTGCAAAAGCATCACCTCCCTCGGCCCTGAAACACTTACAAGCAGTGAACTGAATTCTCAGTCCTTCAGTCTTACCATTATTAGAGTATCATTCACCCACTTGTCTGCAAACTGCCGCCTTCTCCCCCCAACTGCTCTGCCTCACAACAATACCTCATTTCTGGCTCAGAAGACCAATAAAAAACTCTCCCCTGAGCTTTGGCAGTGTCCCCATGATCACTTGGCAGGAGGCAGCATGACAATGATTTGACAGGCATCCTCCCAAGGAGACTCCACACATCAGTCACGCTGCTGACACACTCCACACCCAGAGGAGCACATCCACACCAGGGGAGATTTCTAGGTGCAGGCAGCTGCTCTTGATTGACCATCCTAAAGCAGCAGGTTTTCCTGTTTCACTGACAGCAGAAGCAGGAAGTACCGATTTGCTGTGATGACCCTGGTGACACTGCCACGCTGGTTTAAGCTAAGTCTGCTTTAGTAAAGCAAAGCAGCACGTAATGAGAGGATTGAAGTCCTACTTCTAGTGCAAGGACAAATAAACTAAAAGGAAATAGTACTGCAAAAATAACTAAAAGTTAGCTTTTTATGATGTGCAAAGAGTCTTTCGAACAAAATAGAAATTATTTCTCTTCTAATTTTGTTTTTTTAAAGGAAATTGAACAACCACAATATTTTCAAAGGATGAGCTGTTGTTGGGTACCTCCGAAAATGGCCAACATTTACTGTGCATAACAACACAGATTATCTTGATCTGACTACTCTGACGGAAAGAATTAACACTGACCCTCATCAACTGTTGTTTAAAGGATGGTCAAGATTAATAGCTTAAATGAAGGAAGAAACACAAATTTTCTCTTCTTTTCCTACATGAGAAAAGCAAGAGTTTGCAAATCTCCATGAAACAATCTTAAATCTCCTGAATGACAGTCCCAAGCTCTGACCAGTGACTCATTTCTGAAGCTCGGCACACTGGAATGCTCTGACAGATGCAGACAACGAGCAACTGCCTTCGACTGAGGCTTCTGCCATCTTTACAGTATGTCCAGGGCTCTTGGCAGTTGAACTGTTCCTGAAGATAATAAATCCCTTGTGAGACAGGAAGGCTAAACAATCACATACTTCAAGACTAGCTCAATCTGTATAGTTCCAAGAACAACTTCCAGTGCATACGATAAGCAAAGTTCCAGGAGGAACTCTGTTGAAAAAACAGAATTATGGGAAACAGATTGAATTGCTCATTTTATGGACATAGCTCTATTCCAGCACTCAGGCAGTAAAACTGAAATGAAATCCTCCAAAGTTAAAAATGCCCAATAAAACTCGATAGGCAAGGTAATTATTTTGACTTGACAGAGGGAGAGGACAGATTACTCGTTCCCACAGAGAATATCTCACCTTGCTGACATCGACATCATTCAGTTAATTTTTTTCCCAAAGCTACATTTTCTGTGTTAAGGATTTATGACCCTGGCCAAGCCTGTACCACTCTGGGCTAAATAAAAACCTCAAGAACATAAGAAATGTAGCAGTATGTGCCCCAACAGTCTCTCCCATGGTGTCACAGCTCCCCCACGGGACCAGGCTGCTTGGCCATCTCATTCCCAGGACTGACCCTCTGCCCACATCCCACTTACTAATGCAGGTTCCTCAGGATCTCAGCCGTGAGATCTGCTGGATCAACACTTGTCCTATGTGTAGGGATACAGTGAGTCAGGATGGCACCCATGGGATAAAGGCAACTTCTCTCTTTCCACCTTTTCTTTGGGAAAATAGAAGCCAACACCAGTCAGCAATTGAAGGTGTCAGCTCCAGCATCAGAGGATAATTCCATGCTGGATGAACACCTGAATGACTGAGAGTCTGTATTGTGTGGGTGATAAAAGTGACATTTGCAACCAGCTGCCTTTGTCCTTTCTCCCATCCCCCAGGATAAGGATCCACCTACTCTCATCCAACATGATGCAGCTCCGGCACAAAAGCAAAACTGAAAACTCCAGCAGTAACATAAAGGATGTATTTATTGTCAAACAGTAGCACATCAAAATAAGCAAGCAAATGTCATAGTAACTAACAAAATACAGGGGAATGCCTTGTGAATTCACCAGTTCTAGTTTCTGGTATCTTGAGAAAATGGATTTCTTTATTTGGCTGACAGGAAACCACAAAGTACAACCATCCTGTAATTGGAGCAATCAGACACATATGGGGACAATAATTATAGGCAAAATAAACTGGTTGTAAACAGATCTGTTTACTGTATTTCTAACCACCTCATACTTTTATTCTTCATTATTTGAGGGTTTGGGCTTTCTTTTTTTTCCTTATCTTAGAAGTCCCAAGATTTTTAGGTCTCGGTACTGTAGGGACCAGTTTCTAAATGTTTATTATCTGGGCTGGCAATAGTGGTTTGTTCCACTGAGAGCATAAACAATTCACTTAAACAAAGTTTGATGTTACAGACAAATGACTTAGGTTTCTCATAATTACTCAAATTGGGGAAGCAAGTTTTTTCATGAAACAAATTATGAAATTGCTTGTTTGTTCAGTATTAGTCAAGCATACTCACATTTCAGAGTTATGAAAATTACACTGTTTTCTTCATTCTAGCCAGTCAAACCAAAAGATACAAAGCTTAAAGTTAACAGCTAAGTACAGCTCTTTGAAGAAAATTAAAAAGCCCCACATCCAAAAAACAATTTAGTTACTTCATAAAAGGCAATAGCGTGGGATTAACCTGTTGCCTGTAGAAGAGCACTCTCTTGAAATTCTTCAAAAGAACATATGAAAGTTTGAGGAAAACAACAGAAATTTGTGTACTTTTACGAGCAGGAGAACACAGAAAACAATCTTAAGGTGAGCTGTTCCAATTAAGCACCTTTCTTGCTGTTGTGGTTTGACACTGGTGTGGTGGCCCAACACCAGGCACCCACGAGAGCTCACCATCCCCTGCCACAGCTGGGCAGAGGAGGGAAAAGGAAAAAAATGGATGAACACTTCATGAGTGAGGTAAGGACTGGGAGAAACACTTCAAGGGCAGAACAGGCTCAACTTAAGTTGTGAAGTGAATTTATTACTAACAGAATCAGAGGAGAATAATGAGAAGTAAAACTCTTAGAACACCTTCCCTCCCCCCCAGCCCCTACCTCCTTCCCACCAACTACACAGGTAAGCAGGGCATGGGAGTTTCGGTCAGTTCATCACCAAGATTTC
>VYZQ01001373.1:0-86491 GCA_013400655.1 Mystacornis crossleyi
TCTCTCCCTCTCTCTCTCTCTGCTGTTGCTGAACTGCAGCTCTCACTGAAATTTGCACAATCAAAACCAGCTCTCATCTGAAACAACAGTGAATCACACCACCTGAAGAAGGAGAATAGCAAACTGAGCACGGTATCCTCTATCCTTATACATCATGTGGTACCAGTAGCACTCACAGGATGGATGGACTTGGGTTTATGTGAGACCCACTTAGCCAGAGGTCTGCTGCCTGTGATCTGAAAGCTGTCACGGGATTTTACGGGAGTATATGTATCTAGGGGATGTTTTTAAGAAGCTGCATCTGAAAGCTGGAAAAGGCTGCTGCTGCTGCTGCTGCAGTAGCTGGTGCAGCAGGATGCATGTGTAAAGGACAGCTGCCTGAGCTGTGCCGGTGAGCCTCCTGTCCTGCTCTGTCTTCATTAGCTGAAAGGATACGGAAGAAAACAGATGCGCTAAGCAAGTGCCACCCTGGCACACTGGATCTATCACTGTGTACCCTTCACTGTGGAAAATGGTCAACAAAGACATGAATGGATTTCCAGTCAAGAAGTGCTCAGCCTTTCAGTTTTTTAAAAAGAGGGTAAGATTTTCCTTTAATTCTTTCTTTCTTCCCCCCCACCCCCCCTTTTTCTTTTATTATTGCTGCATTTGTTACTTAGCTAGAGCAGAAAGTCGTCAAAGAAGGAAGGTACTTTACACTGTCTGCTACTGTAGTGAGTCCATGGCATGGGCAGTTCTACTGACCACCAAGGGCAATGGCAGTGTAGGTGAAGAGGAGCTGGGCAGGGGGACGGGGCTGGGGGCCCGAAAGGCATTACGTCAGCACTCTTTGCTGTGGAATGTGTACCTCGATCGCAGCTGACCCCAGGGCTTGACGCAATACAGCCAGCTATTCAGGCTGGGATCAAGCACTCTCCAAAGCAGAGCGCAGGGATGTTGCAGCTTGTCTCTGACTCTCTCCTCCACATCCTCCTAGGGTTATGACTCCCTCCACACCTTCCATTTACTTTCCTGAAGTGTGACATTACCCACATCTATTCATCATCTCACAAAGTAGGGAAAAAAAGAGAACAAAGAAGCATTTGTGAGCTCAGGAAAATACTTCACAGCTTGGAATTTGCTTGTAATTGTAATTAATGCAGGAGGAAAGAGTAAGACTGAGCGACACCTGGATTTGATTTTCTTTTCTATTCTTTAACTCAAACATATCAGGATTTAGAAAACATTTGCTATGTATTTTACTGGATGATTTCCTCAAGAAATTGCAAGTGTAACTCTATCTCATCACTTTACTTAAGTCCTTTCTGTTTCTTTGACTCTTTTATAGTGACAATACTGCACACTCTTTATTTAACTTGAGCAACAAAGTGCTCAATTTCCATGTGGCAGCAGGACAGCTATTCTGAGTAAGCCTGGGTAGACCCAGACAGGAGAAGCAAAGCATCAGAAAGAGATTGTTAGTAGGGACTACGCTATGGAAAGGATTTCCTGAGTGATTAAAACGACAACCCTCTCTTTAAACAGACTGGAGTAGGAGCAGATAAGCTGCTCCATTCACTCATTAGTTCATTCATTCATTCATCCCCATTCATCCTCTCTCTCTCCATTATGCCAAGAATATGGTCAGTCCATTTAACCCTTCAGGAAAAGAAAATAAAGCCTACACCAGTAACTAATTTGTAAGCAGGGGTCAAACGCTTTTGGCCACCAAGATACCAGATTTAAGGGCCGATGTGGAAAATACTGACAGGGTCACTCAGAGGAAAAAAGTGCAGTGTTAGCCAGTATTTGTTGTTTCCAAGGTCGTTTGTAGAAGCCTCAGACTGATAACTCAAACAGCACGTAAATTCAGCCCATAAAAATGGTTCTCATCCCAAGATGCTTCTCATTTAAATACAGTACTATTGGCACATGTATGTCCGATAGTCAGCTTACCAGCAAGGTTTATCTGTTTTTTTTTTTTTAACTGCTTGAAGGTTTTAATGTAATCGTATTTTTAAAGAGGAAAATAACTGGCTTGCAATTCTTGTATAAGGTTCCTTTATTGACAACTCTCTTTTATCTCTGTCTAGAGCTACTGAGAAGTTACCACTGGAAACCTCTACTTAATTTTGTTCTAGAAGAAGGAAAAATTGTGATTTGTGGGGGTTTTTTTTCAGAGCTACACTGATAATCAGTGAATTTTCAGATGAAAGAGATTGTTAATTGTACAATAATTGTATACATATTTGAAGAAACTGGCATACTGATGCAGTCGTGGACAGTGGATCACAACGAATAGCTGTCTTTGGTTTATGAAGGTTTTCATTTTAGCAGATGTTGCCTTTTTGCTATTTTGATGAATATAGATGAAATCAGTAAAACCAGTTTAGAGACACAAAGAAGGGAATTCTCTCCCTATACATTTCTGTCAGTAGATGTATGTTTTCATTGATGTTTCTCTTACCCCTCTTACCTTCCTCACAGAAAATCCCCATTGTCCAATGTCAGTGCTTGAAACACACACAAACAAAAGAAGCTACATGTTTATAACATGTTGCTGGCCCCCAGCAATATATCTTGCATTTGCTGGAGTGGTGACGTGCCGCATGTTAACAACTAGGAGAACAGGGAAAGATGGTTCAAGAGTTGATTTGGTCCCCTGCCAGTGATCTGGACACTCTGACGGAACAGCCACCAGAATCCTGTGTGTACAGAAGCATACTTGCGAGGTTTCTTGGTCTGAGTGTAGTGTGTGGTAGAGTCGTTTGACGGGTTGCATTCCCACAGCACTAGTGCTCCATAACCAGCAACCCAGTGGATGCACCCTACATCTAGAGAGAGAGGCAGGTCTCGCACTGCAGAGCCCGGTGGTCCCGGCTGTGGGGTGAGGCGTTGCTATCCCTCTTTTCTGACAGATGCCTGAAACCCAGAGAAGGAGATTTTTTATCTGAGTGCTGTGTAGGTTTCTCCCAGATCACCAGCAGGGTCTATGATGAAACAAGGGATGGGGCTCTGATCTCTCCAGTTTGAAATCACTGTGTCTGTCTCCTCAAAATCTCACATTTCTAGTAGAGGTGCTTCCCAAGTCTAATTCTAGAAAATCCAAATCAGTGTAGATTACAACACACTAAATTTTGGGAAATGCTACTCTTCTTTCAACTCTGTTAGATTTTTTTTGGAAGAAAGTGCCAGATATATCGTCATTGTTGTCATTTTCCATCGAGCCTTACGCTTTCATTAAAATGCAATCCTGTTTGTTGCTGTGTCCAAGAGTGCAGAAAGGACTGGCAGAACTCTGTGGATTTAGACTAGGCTGAAAGTGCATTCAAACATTGACTTGAATTCAAGGAATAGATTTTTTTTAGCCTGGCTTATTCTCTGATGACAAAGTACTGATGCTCTGGGATGCTGCCTGCTGTGTCAGACGATTCAGGGTATGGGCTAGTCATGTCCAGAGGTCAGAGAACAGGAAGGAAAGGCTGAAATTAAGGGCAGCACACTTAATTAAAATAAAAGGGGAAATAAAAACTATTTGTTTTGCAGAAACGCCTGTAGCACTCTCTTCTGATGGGGTTGGAACAACAAAATACGGGGACTTCATCCACTTAAAATGGGTGCAGCTTGGAAGAAAACCAACGGATTTACAATGTTTGTCTTTTTTCATTGCAAGAGGTGTAACAAGTAATTGTGCCTAGAATCAGATGTTTTAATAGTTAATATTGGGTTTTAAGTAAAGATGGCACAAATCCAAAAAGAGGAGGGAAGAGAAGAAGATGGGTCATACATAGGTACAAGGGGGAAATCTCAAGTTAATCCAATGAAGATAAATTATAAACACCATTGTTCAAATAATATTGGGTCATGGCATAAAAGGATTACCTCCTGACAAGGCTGGGAGGTTAAAAGACATTTTCATCTAAAGGCACATAATTACCTTCATTTTTACTACCATCCTTTTCCCTATCCACTGACATTGCATACTGGATACTGATACCAATAGCCCAGTAAACAGCTTTGGCTATAAATGGCTGGAAAATCTCTCTTTTTCATACACTAGCAGCAATTTAACTTTCCCAAAGTTTAATAAAAATGGTTTGTTATTTGGCAGAAGTCACACTCCTCTGTTGTGAGTGGCTTGCAGGTCTCATCCTTCAGAGCTGTGCAGGTTTACCCACACAGCAGGACCCCGCCAATTCAAAAGATCATTGAATGTGGTAAACCTACAAATATGCTATTCCTCTTCGGCCAACAGGATATCCCAGGGTGGAGGGCCCTTTCATTTTCACCTACTGCCATCCCTGGCAGACGTTTTTTGGCAAGTGGGTGTTTGTGGTATTTTCACTGCCTCTTCTGTTCCATTGGCCTACCTCATAAAGATTTTGGATAACATTTTACAATATATGACCTCCTTCATATCAAAATAACATGCCATGTCATATATCACAAGACCAACCAACATGGTTAAAGCAGGATGAATGATGATGAACTGTCCCTGCCACTTAAACACTGTACTCATGACATGGTAACTTCAGTGAATATGGAAATTCATTATCCTCTTAGGTCTGGACCAAGACCAAATACGAATTTATTCAGAATGTGAAGAAGATAAATGACTGATAAATGGGAAAAGAAATAGCTGTCTTCCATAAAAGGAAAAAAAAAAGAAACAGGGCATGTCTTAGAGAGGAAGTTTATTGCAGGGATTAAGGATTTGCTAGTCTGAAACCTGATAAGGGAAAGAATATCCATAATCCTTTTTCACTGAGAAAATTTACATTAATTAGCAATTAGGTCAAGCCGAAGTGAATGTGCAAGAAGGAAGAGAAATAACAACCTTTATTTCTAGTCGGTTTTTCCAAATAAGCAATTTGTGGAAGCCATGCCCTTCTCCTTCCTAGGCTGATATTTTATGGCACTACATACCAGCAGCTTTCTCCATATACAAGCTGAAGAGACTAACTCATAAACATCATCATGCATGAAGATGACAGCTCAGGCTGTATTAGGGCTCAAGGCAATACACGGCTGAGGGGACTGCAGAATTACCTGAATGCCATTTTTAGTACTTCGGTAATTTAGTGATACAGAAAGCCCTTGAATGCAGTACTTCCAGCTGACTCCCTACAGATTATGCTCCCTCTGGTAGCTAGTGCTGGGGGGGGGACTGCTCTCTGCTCTGCCACTTTTACGAGTCTAGGAATTCATTTCAGGGCTGAAGTTTCCTTTTATTTAGGGTAATTGGGAACTTACCTAGAGGAAAATAAATGAGAGACAAAGCTGACTGTACCTTATGAAAATCTCAGATTTATATGGTGTGACTGATAATACTACTGCTTTTCTTAGCTGCTTGGGCCAATGTCACAAAAGTACATAAATTTTAAAGCTGATTTCCAGAGACAAGGATCCGGGCTGACTGCAAACGAGGCAGGGACTTGCTGCAGCAGAGACTTTTCTTCCCATCTCACTCGTTCTGTGCAGAGAGGTGCTGAGCATCCGTGGCTCTTCTTATCATCAGCCAAAGCTGTAAGCACTCAGCCTTGCCCACCACAGCCCCAAATGCCTCCATCAGTCCATAACCTGAGCATTGCAGACCACAACTGCCACAGGGCTTAAAGGTAACTGAGATGAAGGTGGCCTTTTATCTCTATCAGGCTTCAAACCTGCTACAGACGCTCATTGAGCTGACTAATAATTTTCTCGTCTTCAGTCTATCAACTGTTTCCTGAAAAAGCCTATTAAGTAAACTCATGGGATGAAATATGAGAATGCGTGAGAAACAGTGTATGGCCCCAGTACTGGTTTTCCATTAAAAATTTTTGGTTTGTTCTGTCTTCCCATTAAACCAAGATGAGCTTTGGGTTGGGATCAGTGCTAATGTTTTGGTTTTCAGCTAGCATATAGGAAATGATTTATGAGACAAAACTGGCAACATCTAGACAAGAAAGTATCTGTGAATCCCTTGTTCAAAACTGAAATATTTTCAGTTAACAACAACTGGGAGTGTTGTTAAAACTAAAGTATAAAAGCTTGGAATAAAATGAATAAAAGGAAGAAGAAATCGGGAAGGATAGAGGAATGACAGCAGAATGAGAGAAAAGGAAAGAAAGAAAAAAGATCAAGAGAGAGGAGTCTTCTTATTTCTTAATCCTTTCTCCCTCCTCTAACCTCTTCCTTTTTCTTTGATAAAAAATGTAATACTAGAAAGCACATCCATACTCTTTTAGCTTAAGCTTGATCTTCTTTCCTACACACGTCTTGTAATTCCTACCACAAATTTGTCAAGCTAATTCTTGAAATTGCCCAGTTCTCTTCCATCTTCGGAAAAAGCACTCTGCTTGAAAATTTAGAAATCCTCCTCTCATTTTCAGCCTAGTTTTGCACATGACCAATTTATTCCCATTTGCTCTTCTACTAGCACAAAGCAACAACTTATATAGCTCTTGGTCTTCCCTCATATATACAACCGCTGGTGTATTTATAGAGAGCAGGCATTTCTCCTTTCAGCTGTATTTATGTAGCTAAACAAGCCAACTTCCTTTAGACTCTTCCTTTAGGATAGACTTTCCATTGCCCAGTAACTCGAGCAGGCAGAGGCAGCTGTCATATTTACTGGCCAAGAGATCTCTTTGGGGTTACCAAAGCATCCATATAGTCCTCTTTCAAAGTTCACTCTCATGGAGTCTGCTACACACTTCTAACCTCCATCCCACTCTTCTCCTCCCACTCTCATCCTCTTTTGCTAAGCACATTTATGTGTCACTGGCAAATTTTCTGAGCACAAGCCTAGGTTCTGTATCAAACCCATCTCCAGTAGTAACGTTCCTTTTGGTAATACACTTTTAGCTTGTTCCTTTATCTCATGATTATTTTTGTAAGACTATTCTTATTCTGCATTTTAACTTCTTTCCCCTGTGTTATCACTGTGTTACTGAGTTACCAAAGACCACATGGATTAGATTATCTGCATTTGCCTCATCAAAGGAAGACATCAGGCAAGTTTAGCATACTGGTAAATGCATGTTGCATGTTATCTCATTTTCTACTGAACTCTTTAAAATTTGCTCTCCCTTCAGATGTGGTAAGTTTTGTTTCTTTCACATAGTTCCATGAGGTTTTTTCTTCTATGCTGTACATCAGTGTCCTCCTGGAAAACTCAGGGCACAGAATTAACCTAAAGATTTACTTTTTATTTCACCTCACTCTTTCTGAGAAATGGACTTCTCTATTTTTTTTTAATTTCAGATTCTGACTGGATTTTTCCAGACACACTCACAGCTCTTCTACCACTTTCAGGTCCTCATTATCCACTATATCACTAAAATCAAATAGCAGTGGGGGGAGGTTCCTTTGAGAGCCTGCTCTGGCTCATTCCTTTCAAGATCAGATTAGATATTGCTTGAGCCTGAAGAGTGCTTTGGTCAGCCTTCATTACATGCCTTCGGAGCTGAGCGTGGCTTCTGTTTGGGGAAGGGCCAGCTGTAAGATCTCCCAGTCTTCTGCCAAATGCATATTAACAGTGTTTTAAATGCCGCAGAGTCTGGAGTCAAATTTTTAGAGCAATTCTACCCCTGACACAATGCTGTCACTGCTATCATAACTCAGCTCAGCAGCCTCAGTATCATTTACCCTTAGTCTAAACATCCAAATTGTCTGAAAAACATTGTGATGCAAGAAAATGTCAGCAAGAAGAACAGCACAGAGGGTTTTGGACACCCTTAGCTGTGTGGTAAGAGGTGATGCAAACTGAGATACTGAGAAAGCACACAGCTGTGTCTGCTGAAAAATCAATGTGATTCCTCTGCCAAATGGGGAGATTGATAAATATGAACTGCAGGGGCTGGGAAGGACTAAGAGTTTGGAGCAACTCTGTGTATATGTTACCCTATCTGCTAATTAAAGACATGGCTTTGATGAGGGTTACAAGCTCAGGGGAGGTCAAGGGTTGTGTTCGTCGAGAAAGGAATCAGAGGATTGAAAGCAAGGGGAAAGCTTATATCTTTCCAACAAATTGGCTGATGTAAGAAGGAGAAAACAGCAGGACAGGAACCATCTCTGCAGAAAAACATGTAAATGGAGATGCTAAAGCAGTGGAAAACCAAGCAAGAGCTAAACAGACAAAACAGTGTTGCAAAATCAAATCAATAACACAGGATGGGGTTTTTTTCTAAAGAGCATGTTATCACAAAATAATTGCCAGTAGTTCTTATTTACAACAGTCGCTTTTATAGCAAGACGATTAAATATAGGGAGTAAGAAAACAATAGCTCCAAAAGCAATAAATCTTAATGTTTATTGAAAACTCTGCACTGAGAGATTTCCAGATCAGCTCACAAGCAATTAACCAAGACTCAAAACACCCTTACAAGGTAGAATAATCGTACCCATTTCACAGATAAGTGAACAAAGAGAAAATAGATAACTCAGTCAGTTAGACAAATTCATATACAAGACAAAAATTATTCCTACTTTCCTGACCCTTACTTTAAGTTTCCAACACTAAAATAAAAATTTTTATTTTTATTTATGCTGCCTGAAAGAGCAGCAGCAAACATCTGCTAGGGTTTGTATGGCTGAAATTTATGCAGGCATTTTAAGCAGCTTAACAACACTAGCACCAAAATAATTTTTTTTTCAAGTGGTCAGAAATGTTTAATAGAGTCTTGCTGAAATGGCAGTGGCATCGCAAGATGCTAGATACTGTGTTAAGTTGAAAAGCTAATATTTCCAGTCTACTCAGCTCATTAAAAAATTGCAAAAGAAAGCAGCATGACAAATTGAGATTCTGCCTGCCCTGCAAAGTCAAGAGTGCCAAGGGGCATGTTTGTATTATAAGTGTCTTCCAGCATGACCAAGCCTGTTCCTGTACTGTGGCACATCAGGAAATGGCTGAAGAGGTGACAGCCTGAGACTGGAGCCTGCTGTGCTCTGTAACCCAGCACTTACTTCACTGCTTTTGTGTCTCCCACAAGCAAAACCAGTAATCAAATTTCAGCATAACATCAGGAGCACAAATGGTGAGCTGTGCACGGGGCGGGGACAGCCTCTTTTTGCTGTAGGTATGGACAGACTCTGGTTTGGTGCACCAGGAGCAGCAAACCATTTAATGTCCCAACTCCAGGGAAGGAAGAGCTGTGTATATAGTCAGATGCTGCAGCTCAGTAGTAAAGGGGCCACTTTTTCTGATGCCAACAATCTGTCTGCTTGTACTCTTCAGGGCCACAAATATTTGTACACTGTGCAAACCATCCTGTGGGCATTCAGCTGTCTTCTGAAAAGATCCAGAGGACTACACATGCTAAAAATCCCTGTCGGTCAGGCAACACACATTAGGATTTTTCTCAAAACACTCAATGTTCAAAAGGATGAAGGGGAACCCTGCGCCCACTGCCAGCTGACTACAGGTGTGATATGGGGTTGGAACATGATCCTGGGGTTCCCATTCTGGAAAAGGTCCATTCTCACCTACCCACAGCAGCACTCTTTCAGCATCCCTGTGGGCTGGGACCTTTTCAGGAGGTATTTTTAAGGGGCTACTTTGCACCAGTTCTGGGTGCTAAAGGAGTACGCAGGAAAACAAACTCATTGTAACTCAGACTCCTGTGTAACATCTGACCCTGGGAAGCTACCTCAGCTATCCTAAGAGGCATCACTTGGCCAGCTGTCTAGATTGCAAGCTCTTCAGGATAGGGAAAAAGAGACTGACAACTCCTAAATAATTCAGCTTCAAATCTCAGTTGAGACTTCATGAACACAAATAAGATAGTGAAAATCGCTGGCTACCCTTGCCATCAAAATTATTTTATATGACTGATTGGGAAAGATTTGGGGGCTTTTGTACTTACAGATGGGAAAGATAGCTTTTATTTTATGCTTTGTTTTTATTAGATATTTATCTCGCTTCAGTCAGTTCCTATGCATGCTTTTTACTGGGGCTGTTAAAAGTTTTCAAGTGTGTAGCAGAAATAAGTGAAAAAGGTTATTAAGCCAAATGCTTGAACTGCAGGTCAACAATAAAAATTTAGATGTGTTGCAAAAAATTTTACCCAAGAATAGGTCCATAAAATAGCTTGAAATTCTTTCCATGCTAATGAATTAAGATTAGTGAAAAAAATACATAGTTCTTTCAGTATCTTTTGTTTTCTGAAAAGATCCCTGCCTTATTCTAATGAAAGACTGTTAAGCTTTAACAGCCTAAACTGCAGGTAGGTTGGAATTTGAATAATGATAATTTATTTCTTGCTTTAAAATTAATGACATTTTGAAGCACATTGACATTGTTTGACACACTCTGATTCGTACAAAACTCTGGATCCCATGTTCCTTAAGGTCAATTTAAAGAAGGGCTCCTTGCAAGGACAGATGTTGTAACATCAACTTTTCTGCTTGGAGTGTTGGACTAAACCTCTATGCTATGGGAACAAAGTCACTGTGGGAATCCTCTGTGTAAAACCTTTCTGACTGTCAGGCTGTGATACAAAGGACAACTATATGAAAACTCATGTGAAGAGAAGATAATGGAAGGTAATGTTGGAGGAGGGCAGCCTGTGATACACAAACCAAAGAAACCTTTAGCTCAGTTGTGTGACCTTTTCTTCTTATGCCAACAGACTGGAGGTGTGATTAAAACCACATCTGCTGTGCCTCCAAGTTTCATGTTCTGTTGGCATCCTGGCTCCATGTCATCATCTCTCCTGCTCCATGGACACCCTGTCCCTTTATACAGTGATATGACTGACTTCAGGCTGATTTCTTGTTCATCTCAGAAACTGGTAGACAAAGTTAAATAATAACCAAGCCTTTTTATTTAGGACTACTAGATAGGGATGGTCTTGAACTCACAAAAAAAAAGATGAGCATAGACGCTGCTTAATTCTTAGCAGCACTGTAGGTGGGCATCCTAAAGATGCAGCCTTCACCCAGAGGTGTCTTTAACACCACCAAGACCTTTGGAGAGGTGGAGAGGCAAGAAGCAAGACAGTCATCAGGAGGGGATTTAGTCTCTCTTCATTATCTTGGCCCTGACACTTCTCTTTTAGCTCCTCCATTTCAGTTTGACAACATATACCCAGTGTGGGAGTTACGATGCACGTGGTGGAGATGGGAGATGTATATTTTTGATAAGGAGACTGTGAGATTTCATTCACCCTGTTACAGGGCATTCATTAGTGTCCATTCTTTCCTAAGCCTGTGGTGTCCATGTGTGCACCTTCCACCAGCTCCCTGTGAGAGGAATAGGTCTCATTTCAGATTCAAAAGTTTCCTTATTTTTTTTATGTCTCTTCTTTTGTGCTGCATTTTTTTTTTTTTTTTGGTACAGTCGTAAGAGAGCAAAGGTGACTGCTCTGGGATATCTTGCTTCGACTAAATAAATTATTTCCTTCTCTACTTAAGATTAATTAAGAAACGTGGAAGGGAAAAAAGGTCAGAGCTGCTCCGAGATTGTTCATTCCATTCCCCAATTATTCTGTATATACTAAGCCTGAAGGAGCTGTAATTAGATATGAGACAAGCCTGATGAGGTTCTCTTTCTGTGCAGTTCCAAGCATACTGGCAGTCCTCCAGAAGTCAAATATATAAATAAATCATCTTCTTTTCACCAAATTTCTTATGTTCACCATACTTCTCCTTTTTTTTCTCTCCAAGGGCTAACCAACCTGAACCTTTCCCATATAGTAGCCTGCTTACTGAATAGGTCCATACAGAGGTGAAAAGAGAGATTGCTGCTTCTCCATGGCATGCTGCTGGAGAGTTCAGCCTAGCAGTGTGCTTTATGAAGCTCTTGGAACAATTTGTGTGAGCCTTCGAAAACCCCAGCTACAAAATATCTTTGTAGATCTGTGTGTTTATACGGGATCCAGACAACCACACTGGGTTTCTCCAGTGTAGGTATGTCACCTAAAAATTAGTTCCCTTGCCCTGGCAGGTGAATCAAAAGCAGATGTGCCACATGCCCAGGTGCTCTGCCAGTGAGAGAAATGATTCACAGGGACGGAAAGGAGCCGAGATTGGCTCATTTGCTGCTTTTCCAAATGTTGCCTTTAGTGAAGAAGTTACTGGTCAAGTCCACAATGCTAGGCCATATTCTGATTTCCCTTATTTCATGGTCACATTACTAGGAAGTCTATTCAGTCCATTAAAAAACCTATCTGTCTCACGTATTTTCTCTTTCTACTTGCCTTCTTCAATTTCTGTTTGCTTTAAGCGAAGTGGTACCTCTTTTTGCATTTCACTTACTCTCTGACACAGTAATTTATATCAGTTACTCGGAGTCCTGTAAAAGGATTTATACACCAAATTGAAACCATGTAAATCATCCTACCTGCAGGGTATTTTTAACATTTTCTCTGATGTCATAATTATTGTTTAACCTGTTTGGCACTGAACCCTCAAAAAATGTTGGCATTCTCAGAGGAAAAATGTGTTAGCTTTCAATAGCTTTCACCCAAAATGACTTCAGAATATTTTTTTTTATTTGCAAGGGTTAAGCAAAAGAAAATCCACACATAACCAAGCAATAGAATAAGAGACTCAAAACAAGCTGCCTCAGTCATGGTCTTCCCAAAACCAACAACCTACGCACGTGGGAGGCTCCAAACCACCAGCTGATAAGTCAGCATTGGTGACTTACACTTTAGCTCGTGTTTCTAAAACAAAGATCTTTATTGCCATCATCTTGCAAATAACGTGAAGACCACAAGGAATAAAAGTGCTGGGTAATATGTTTCTTGTGTGTGTGAGTGTGCCCCTGGAAAAATACTAAGCTGAGAAAGGAAATAATGTAAACGGCAGAAAGAAAGCCTCCCTTGTTCCATACTTCTTGAGTGTGTCTGGTTTGCATCTGTTACTACATTTTTCACTTAAGAACACTTATTTCTTTAATACATATGAATGGCTGGTTTTGACTGGCAGTTTGAAAATGTGGCTTTACTCTGATTAACTGTACTTTTTGTCTGTACTTAGCCCTTTTTAAAACCATATTTCTCAAGCTATTTTAAAGCACAAGTGAAAACAACACACGGAACAATTTATTGAAATGCCAGGCAGGTTTGACAGGTGCAGGAGAAATTGCTTAGTTTCACAAATTGAAACAGCTGCAGTTTTATAGGTGATGAAATTGCAGTGGGATGGGGTTTCACATTTGTTAGTTCATCTTGTGTTTGCTGTTTTGTTTTTGAAGCATTGAGTCACTTCCCCCTCTCCAAGGAGGACTCGTAAGACCTATTTCTCAAGTGGAGAAGGCACCTAGTCACCACAGAGTGAGGGGAAGCTTGGTACGATTCAACAGATTTCAGAGTAGATTGAAATGTAACTAGAAAATAATAGTTTTCTCCTCATGGGACTACAAATAAATGTTGCTTGCAGCTTTTGGAGTGGGAAATGCTATAAATGTTTTGTCCACCTTTCAGAGAGCATGAGCTAAGATTTTATTGCATATCTCTAAAGAATATCATGGACAGAAAATTTTGAATCATTAACCAACAAATGTTAACCTCATAAGAATCTCTTGTATCAAGGAGGTTTACTTTGATTCTGTGCAACTGCTAGACAAAGATGTATGTTTTATTTTCAAATTATTCAGGACCATATGTTCTCCTGCAGAGACAGAGTATGTATCAAGCGGTCTGCTTTCCATAAGTTCATTTTTATCATCCTAGTGGTGAAAAAAATCAGTGATGAAAATCAGTGAATGATCTTAAAAAAATTGATCACATTTGGCAATGAATTAATTTGTCAAAACACTCGAACTATAAATCCTCCTCCGAGCTTAAAACCCTGCTGCTGATGGTGTTTTAAGTCATAAGTTCTTTCATGGTTCAGAATAAAATAATACTTTAGATCCTGATAGAAATTTATTGGTGTCTTGCACGCTGCATCTCAGCTGGGATGCCATTCAGAAATGGCTAGTTTGAGTCATGGGAATTTTCTGTTTCTTCTCAAACACTATTCTTAGCAAAGGCAAATTGGCCACTAGAAAAAGTTAGGAGAAGAAATGGTGGATATTTTCCTGAAAGATATGCCTTTGAGCAAACAAGTTGCCTGGGACTTCGAGCAGCTTGGTTAAGTTGAAGGTGGACATGGCAGACGGTTGAGAGCTAGAGGATCTTTAAGGTTCTTTCCATCCCAACAGTATTCTATGATTCTATTATTCTATGTCTCCTTTGGCTTGGAACAGAAAAGCAAAGGCATTTGCCGTGTCTGTGTCACTCAGTCTGATAGATGACAGGACCACTCCAGAGTGTTCAAGTGGGACTTCTGACCAAGGCTGTGGCAGCCTCCCCCATGGCACTGCCTTGCCACACCACATGGGACTGCACGGGCTGCTGAAGTCCCTGCTGCCAGGTCCCAGCCCAGCCTTGCCCGGCAAAGGAGCTGATCTGTAAAAAAACTACTGTCATCTTTCACCGGGAGCCCCTCCAGGAATATTGCAGCTTTCTAAGATGTATGGTCTGTCTCACAGCTCTGTGAAGGTTTTGGCATGTCTCTCTCGCAGGGCCAGAAGGACCAGGCATCCTAAATCAGCTCACCTAGTGGTCCTGGTTGCTTTGAAGATTGACAAAAAATTAGGATGCTGTGCAAAGTTATATAACAAATTAGAAGGGTCACCTTCTGGCAAATCAAAAGGAGATTAGTGAAGTGCAGTATTAGGCTCGAATTCAAAATAGAAAAGTTATTAATTTCAGGCCACACAAAGTATGCTTCCCTGCTCTGACAGTATGAAGCTTTTGAATAGCTAAAGATGACTATTGAATGGGACTTGCTGCTGTAACCACTCATCCATACTGTTCTGCCACTGCAGTCATTATTCTTGCACTGCAGTTAAGCTTTATAGTATTGGGCTACTTCAGCCTGGATTACTGAAGGATGCAAAATAATCGTTGCATCAGGAAACTGAGATGGAGAAAAAGTACACTGAGGTATCTTTCTTTTGCCTCTACTTTTTTTCATTCACCTACCTTTGCTACCCATTCACATCCAAACATGCATTTCCTGGCTCCTGTACCTGGATCAGATGTTCACAGTACCCCGCGGACTGATTTGAGGCTTTGACTAATAGACGTGGGATGTGGTGTTTATCAGAGCAGGAGTTAAAATAAACGTTGCCTAGGTTTACTGACAATTGGCTTTGCTCACATAATACAGAGAATAGAGAAGAGAAGGTACCAGCGAGCAGCCTCGGACTATTTGGATAGGATTTGGGGTTGTATTGTTCGTGTTGTTTTTATTTGATCTAGATGAAAAGCACTTTTAACTTGGTAGCCTGGAAAGATTAGACTTGCACATACACAATAAACCCCATTTTGTTTTGTTTTCCTCTTTGACATAATACGCAGAGGGTGTTTATACACCAGAATGGACAATGAATCTATTGTCTCATCTTGTGTAGTAACAAGTGCCATCAGTGCTTGCAATTGATCCAAGAGCTCTTACCTGATTCCAACACACCAGTTATTTATTTATTCACAGAGAAAAGAATCCCACGACACTAACAATTGTTATCAAGGACAACGTGGGAGGAAGCAAGAGAGGAAAATCCTAAGAGGCTCCTATTCAGTTGTTTAGAATTTTTTTGGTGCCACATTACAAACAAATCAGTATGAGGGCACAGCGAAAGTTAATTTGGCTGTCAAGTTGAGATGTGGGTTTTACAGACTTTCTCCTGCACTGCTGGAGCTGGCAAGAGCTTTCCCGTTTACTGGAATGGGAAAATCAGCCAGGCAGTGTTCTGTGTGCTCATTAACACTAGTTATTTGCAATACTGGTGTGCCTAAATTTTCTGCTGTTCTTCATGTCTTGACTTACATGACTTACAACTTTTTCAGTAGGAATATTTAAATGCATATTTAGAGGATACCAGATTCCTTCAGTCATTTTGGTCCCCATCATCTTCTGGGATTAGTGCCTGAATGCAGTCACATGCTGACATATTTTTTTTAAGAATCTTGCCTTTGCTGACTTTCTTCTGTGGCCTGGAGACATGTCATTCACAAGATCATAAAAATCTGCCTTATTTACTTGATGTGTTAACACTGCGAATCTTGACAGCAAGTACTGAAAAATTTGCTATGCTTTCCCTTAGATAGATCTGATTTCTGCCAGATGCTGTACGTTCCCCTGCCTTGTAATACCAAAGTGTTTTGGGGCTCCTGTGCAGAACTCTGTAATTCCCTGCACTTCTCTACCCCGAGCTGTGGCCAGTTTGTCCTTCCCCAGATCTCCCTCACGTGCAGGTAACCTTTTCCCTGGCACATTTGGAGGGCTAAGCTCTCCATGAATCCAGGCCATGTACACCCAGGCTTGGACAGAAACAATGTGCTCTGCTGTTTGGCCTCGGTCTGCTTTTTAGCGAGCAGCTTCTCGGCTTTGCAGGGAAAGCAGCAAATGATGACTATGCAGCGAGTTGCCCTTCACTTTCCCTTTTAAAATAAAATGTGATTATTAATCAACAAAGTGCTGTGTCTCAGGGATCTGCAGGGGAAAAAAATAGCCCGAGGTGATTTGACAAACTGATTCTTTTGCTGTGCCGCATTTCCCATGGGACATGACAAATTAAATGTCAGAGCCAGCTAGAGAGCAGTGCTCTATCTCAGTCGGGGCATTAATCAGTCTGCCTCTCGTTTACCACTTTCCACTTAAGTAGATGGCTGTATACAGTTTGAACAACGGAGCTTTTCATTCCCTAATCTCCCTAATTGTAATTTAAATAGGTTTCCTGACAGTCGCCCTCAAGACTGCAGGGGAGATGATTCCAAGAGCTCCGTGTCCACCTCGGGTTTACATAATGGATGAAAATTTGAGTCCTTGTCCAGGGTGCAATTAGATAACGTCAGGAAAAGGAAAGAAGGGATAGGATGAACTGCAATCGGAGAAGGGGAAATGTACATTTGATATCACAGGGAGGCAGAACTAAAATACAGGCACATACACTGACCTGGATCACAGTCGAGGCATTTGGTATTGGACGGTAGGGAAAGGAACATCCTGGGACTTTGCAATGCAACGTGTAGAGTAAAGGAGCTGACTAAGAGACAAAATAACCCATAACTGATGCAAACAAACTTTCATGAAGAATGGACATTTACGTACAGGAAAGTTCAAGGGCAAAGGGTGGTTTATTCCAATTTCCCATAAAATATGAAAAAAAACCCCAAAACTATTCAAAGTTTCAGAGGGAGAAAATGCTGCTGTGCAGAGCACACGGTTGCACAGGCTGTCAGATTACATTTGATAGTATTGTGTTGATGGGTGTGATGTTTCATTGAGAACTGCCTGATAGTACTGGACCTCCAAGCAGTTTTTTCCATAATTTCCCTCAAGCCATTCCATCATTCAATTTACACTCAGTCCTCAACAAATGTCTGCAATTTTAGATGCCTAATGGTCTATCAAATTTGTCTACAAACTGGTGTCTTTTTTCTTTCATACTAATATTATTCCAGGATATGGATCTTCCCACCCTATTGCCAAATCCTACTAAAATCCATGGTATGTATCAAGCACTGGGACTTAGTGCAGTGAAGTGACTCCCACATGCACAAAGGGCCTAATCCTGCAAGATATTATGTCCCTGCATAACCTGCCTTTTCCTTTCCTGTGTATTCACCAGTTTTGAAAGCCAAGTGTTCAGCTGTGTAGCCAGAAAAGAAGCTTGTCATGTCCTGAGAAGCACTAGGTTTTTCAAAGTCTCCAGGAATAGGGAGGGTGCTCCACGGTTGGTCACTGGTGCCACCGGCATATTTTTACCTCCGAGCAAAGGCCACGTCTGCATTGGTAGTGGCCCCAGAGAACAGGCTGGTGTTTCTCTCATGGAAAATATTGCTCATGATTACAGTGATGGGGCCTGGCTTATGGATAACTGATTAAAGTGTAAAATGTGCTGAGTCGACTGATGCCACTGACAGCTGAGCCATATGAAATTAAAAGCTGTATCTGTTTGCTATTACGTAACAGGAAAAACCATGAGTGAAAAAAACCCTGGAACTTGGCAAATCTCATTTAATCACATCTGGCAATTTTCAGTTCTAAGATTATCACTGTTGGATATCATGTTTTTAGAAAATAAAGCAAACAAAGAAACTTGAGCAAACAAAGCTCAGAAAATAAAGAGCCTTTTAAAAAAAATACATGTGCACCTTTCAGCAGTGCTACAGGCCATGCTTGGGAAAAGGGTATTTAGAGCTGTTCTCTAACAACAGTCACATTTCAATTTACCTTGGGATTAGTGAAAAATGGCTACATATTAGAAGGGTGCACAAGACTCCCCTGAACTCACTTTTCTTGAAAGAACAGGGAAAATTTTCATCAATTTTGTTTGCTGTCATTGCAAGAAATGCCAGAAATACCAAACAACTTTGACTAGTTCCAGAGCTCCTTTGGTGGTCCAACAAAACTACCAATACAAAAAAATTTTAAAATGTGACAGGGTGGAGAAGTGTTTATCCCCAGTCATGAAAGTCTGTGAGTGTGAAGTTGACTGCATTTGTTCCAAATAATTTGTTCTATCTCAAAAATAAATAAAAATAAAAAGAAAGTAAAAATGTAATTTGACTTGAAAATGTAAAATTTTTGATTTTGGAAAAGTTGGAATTTTTTCCTTTGACAACCTCAAACCTCTTTCTTTTCAGAAACTGTTCAGATGAATAGTTATATTAAAGCTGATTAGGTTTCACAGAAAATTTGGGTAAACTTCCTTTTCCTTGCATTGCATTTTTTGTCCTCTCCAAACAAGGCAAGACAAGGGTTCTCTGAAGCATTTTGAATTAGCTTCTAGCTAATAGCAGTAAGGCAATATTTGACAAATCTCCAGCCTGTCTGCACAAATGGGTACAGCTGATCTCTTGGTCAGCCTTAGAAGGCAGCAAGAGACAGCAGCCCTGAGCGTGACAGAGCTGATGAGCAGCTTCAGTACGGTGGCTGACCGGCCGCTGCTCAGCACGCACCGCCAGCTAAGCAGACCCCTGTCCATCTGCACAGGCCCACGAGAACGTCCCTTCACAGAACTAGTGTGAGAGCAGTGATTCTCAGGAATGCAGCTGTAGCTTAACCAGAAACTGCTGGGTGCTCCACAACAGGCATGTAGTAGAAGGAATTTTCAGCAGATATGATTTGTCGATGAGAAGAAGGCACAAAGAAACTATAGTCATGATAGGGCAAGAGACACTGGGAGTGCCTTCTGTTCTGCTCAATCCTACTTGGGTTATTTCAGACAGAGAGTCTGCTGCTTACACTCTATAATGGTGAAACTGCTGGGCGAGATTAAAGGGCTTTGTCTCGGAAACCAAAGTACAGAAATCAGAAGAAGTTCAGAAGAGAATTGCTTCCTGCAGTTAGGAGCAGGCTCTGGTTTATTTATTGGTAGATGAATATCATGATAAGAATAAAAAAATAATGTATTTGAATAATCAAATACTCCTCACAGTGCCATGAAGAATTATGCATCTTGCATAATTTGAACTCTGGGGAGACCTTATAGAACCTTCCTGTACCTGAAGGGGTCCTACAGGAAGCCTAAAGAGAGACTTTACAAGGGCATGTAGTGACAGGCGAAAGAGTGATTTCGAGCTGAAAGAGGTTTAGATTAGGTATTAGCAAGAACTTTTTAACTATGACAGTGGTGAGGCACTGGAACAGATTGCCCAGAGAAGTTGTGAATGCCCCATGCCTGGAAGCATTCAAGGCCAGGCTGGATGGGGCCCGGAGCAACCTGGTCTAGCAGAAGGTGTCCCTGCTCACAGCAGGGAGATTGGAACTAGATGATCTTTAAGGTCCCTTCCAACCCAAACCATTCTATGATTCTGTGATCATATAATGCCCTAAACAGCAAACTATCATCTGCGACTTGTTAATCTCAATTTGTCAAATCAGGGAAGAAACTCTGAGAAATTTCTTTAAAATTCTTTTTATTTTTGTGCATTTCAGCTTGGGAGTTTTTTTAACGGAAGTGAATTCAAAAGAAATGAACCTTTGCACTTTGAATCCTTTAGTGACAGTTAAGATAGCCCAAGTCAAACAGAGCCATAGATCTAAGGCACTTGTCTAATGTAAATGTAAATATTAAAACCTCAAAAAATCTTTGAAGTCTATTAAGGTTAAAACTAGACAAAAGCCTATAGTGTAGACTTACAATTCAGTGACTAATATATACACATAACATTTCAATAAACTTAACTGAGTCACTCTGAAAAAGTAATATATAATCTACTAACATCAATAGAAACCCAAGACCTGCATAGCAATGGCCAGGGAAATTGGTTTTCTCCCAAAGTCTGATCTTGACCTTGCTGCTATGAAGTTGTTGCCAGTTCCTACTTTGAAATCAGTATTTTCAATGTTTTCAGACATGGATATATGCTGAAAGTCAGTGGTGAATTGTTGCATTTTCTATACTCTTCTCTGCATTTAACTCTGTGTAATCTATGAATTTCAAAATGCAAATGTAGGGTTTGTCTGCAAAGGGATGCTGAGGGGAATTAGTCTGAATTAGCTGAAGAAGTAAAATTAGAGAGGAGTTGAATGTCATTAAAGTCCTCCTGAACCTCTCAATTCAGAACAAAACCTGAAATTTTAGCTTAGATAAATGGAGTAAATGGCTGCAGAGTGAATTAAACCCACCATGACTCTGAACCAAGCAGTCCACACAAGGGCTGAATATTTACCTAACTTGTGATTGGACCAGCAGGCTGTAGCACATCCATGTAGGCAACCCACCCTGCCAGGTGCTGGCACAGCCCCTGGGCAGCAGCAGCACCAGCCCAGCCCCAGCGCGGCTCAGGCCGCTGCCAGGCAGGTCTGGGCGCATGGGCAGGCACCAAGGGCCCCGGCTTGGCGCCTCAGTCAGGGGCAAAGGCTTCAGAGAAAAGAAAAAAACAACTTCCCTGGGCTCAACTATGTAGGCCTTGGGTTTCTATTGACGTTTGTAGATTATATATTACTTTTCAGAGTGACTCAATTAAGTTTATAGAAATGTTACGTGTGTCTCGCTGAGTCAGCACGGCATCCTGCACTGAGCAGACGTGGCTGGATATACATGTACCTGGACTTTGTCCGACCTAAGGAAGGAAAACAAGTTTTAAAGCTCTCCTCTGACAGTGCATTTGAGCTCTGGGTGTGCTAACCTATTTGAACTGTTTCCAACTGCTAAAAAAAAAAAATCCTGCTGGTCCATTCAGTCCCAAAGCTGGATGCTCCTGAAATTTTTTCACCTTAGTTTCCCCAAAACTCTGCATCATTAAACAGAACAACAATATGATCAGAACAGTGTTCATGATCATACTTATTTTTCATCTGTCCATATGGGATATAATAGACAAATAATATAGACCTATCATGGGAAAACTTTGGTTTAGTCCAACATTTTTAAACAGCAAAAAGTTATCCATAAAAAAAGATGTGTATCTGACTTAAATTCAGGAGTCAGCTTGGAATAAATGATAGTAAGAAAAATTCTTTAGAATTCAGCCTGAACTCAGGGACCACTTGTCGATGCTAGAGATAGAAGATGCCACCTACACTCTGGTGTGTGAAGCTTTATAAAATGCACTCTGTGTTATTTTCCATAGCCATTAAATTATTTTTTAATTTATGGTCATTATACTGCAGAATGTATATTTCATTGCTATTAAAAGGTACAGATACAAGATCATTCCATATCAACAGATTTTGGTGTATCAGAAGTACCCAGGTCACATTTTGACTGCTTCTTCATACACAGGCATGCTAGAGATATGTAAACCGAAACACAAGACAGTGAAAAAACAGGTGAAGTTACAATAGAAATTATTGTTTAACAGTATCACTGCAAATGTCATGAATTTGAAATCATAAAACCAAACATCGTAGGGTCTAAATGAAACCTTAAATCCACATTTACGTATGAATTCTGTATGCAATTGAGAAGTCTCAAGCAAAAGGCTGGCCTGTTTCCTGAATTTTTAAGGAAAACTGAACCTGCAGCTCATTGCCGCCCCAGTCCTTTTCTTCTGTCAGTTTGGTTCTTTATCCGTGAACATTTCTGCACACTGTGTGGACCCATAGTGATATAACTGAAGTTGCAGGATGTTGAAGAAGAAAGGCAGAACCAGGTCAGAAAACACTTAACTGATCACCAGGTCTAACTTAAAAAGGACAAATTCAAGAGATATTTTTTTCTCTCAGAATCACATTAAATATTTCTGGATAAATATATTTATGGGAAACATCCATAAATATTTATGAATGTTTCCCACAATAAAACTACACTGGGAAATCAAGCATTTTTTTTAACCATGACTATAATATCATATATTATGTTACATTAATAACTTAATTATATTTATAATATTAATATTATATTAATATAATGTTATTTTCAACACACCAAAATCTGAAATTATATCAAGACACATAACCACGTATTTATTTGGGAGGAATAATATATTTAATGATGTGCTTAACAATCATAGAATCAATTATGCTTGGCAAAAATAATTTTTTTTTACAAAATCTGCCCGAGTTAAAAGATCAGTTTCAATATCTGTTTGTCAAAATGAAATCTGAAAAAAATAATCCCCCTACCTACAACTTCAACCCACCAACCTGAAGCTAAGGAGGTCTGGATAGTTTTGTGGGGATGCTCCAGAGCATGAAAGTAGAGGGTAATACTATCTACACGAACTGACACTAGAAAATGCAAATGGGCAATGCACTGGGAAGTGGCTCATTTGCCCGCAGAAAGAGAAGTGTTTGCTTGGTTTCCATAGAGAGGAAAGAGAAATTTTCCTAATCTTGAGATTTCCGGCAGGTCAGCACAGCAGGGCAATTGCAGGCACTTTGCTCATGGAGGAGTCACCAGCAGAAGGCTGGTTAGGTATGTCTCATTCTGTTTGTTTATCGTACACGAACCTGGTAACCAGTTGCTGTGATATAGACTTCCACTGTTAATCAAACACTTGTCATCCTGCTCATGACTAATGTAACATAAAATGTTTGTTTTCCTGATGTAAAGCAACCTCTAATGGCAAATATCATCTCCTAATGAAGAATGGAGATGCTGAGGCCACGGACACCAAGATCACAGAGCAAAGAGATTGCATCCTGTCACTAGGAGGACAGATGGGCTGCCAGCCCTGGCTGTCTCCTGTCTGGGAGAATGTGTCCTGAGACATCCCTGTCCATCCTTTGCATTCAAATGACGGAGTTCTGATCAGATTCAGTGCAAATATACCACAGCTCACATAGTGGTCTCTTTACTTTCACAGTGCAAAATAACTTGGAAAAAGAGCTCAGAAAGGTCTCTTACTCCTCACTTAACTCCTTAGAAAATCCAACACTTTTGATTCACATGGCAGAAAAGAGACAGTCACAGAAGTGAAAGGAAAAGCAAACAAAGTGCACAAGGCTGACGCTGTGCCCTGCCAGCACTGTGTATTATGCTCATAACCAGTGTCCTTCCTGCTGTAGTGCACTGGGTCCTAGCTGGGAAGCTGCAGCCATGAGGAGAAGGCAGGTTAGAGAAGTCAGGGTCAAAATTTGGGGCAGGTCAACATGAGAAACTGACTCTTGAATGGAGTGATGGGAGGCACAGAAAAGGCTGAGATAGTTTATGAAGTCAGAGATGATACAGGAGATACTGCTGTTGAAAGAAAGGACTGCAGAAAGCAAGTCTTACAATTCTATTCCTGCAAAACCAGTCTGCTTTTTCTCATGGGGAAATTGAGATATTTAGGCTGGAAGTATTTGCTTTGGGTAGTTGTCTCTCTCTTCTTAGCAGTCTACTGTGTATTTCAATATATTTACAAAGCCTTTATTTTGTAGATAAACTTACGATAGACTTGCACAAAGCAGCAAAAAATTCTCAGCATTAAGAACTTGGCTATGATGATGTGTGTTCACCCTGACTTGGCCTGGTATTTATTCCTGCATAAAATTGATGCTGATCCTCGTATCTGATTATTTTCCCGATTCTGTGCTGTAATCCTCATTGGAAACCCTACTGTGCCATCCCAACTACTGTAAAGCAGAGAGAGCCCATAATCTCCTTCTGTGTTGGCAGGTACGGAGGTGGATTAAGAGCCCAATGGTCAACGCTGAAAAGCATCCACATGCCAGCCTCAAATACCCGGGTTCCACTGTGATGAATTTACCTGCAGGGGATTCAGAGCTCGAGCCTCCTCTCTGCCAGACCTGCTTGAACGACCACCCTTTCCAGCGAGGGATTTCTCCTCCGGAGGCTGAGTCCTGCTCCTGGGAGAGCCAGAGAAACAGCAAAGTAAGCCACTCCTTCCTCTCCACAAACCTTGTTTACATGTTTTACACTGATAACAGGTCTGTATTTATGAGACTTTGTGCCCCTGGAAGAGAAGGGATGCTCCAAAACCTGACACTCTGCTGCCCAAGGCTGTTGTGCACATCCTGGGCTCTGCATTCTACCTTGAAATTTGGTACCCATAAAAAACAAAAGACTCGTCACTAAAGTGCTGTGATGTACTCTCACAGTATTTGAAGAGATTAGCAGTAACAATAAGTACCATTTCCCTGTTTTACAGAAACTGAGGTGAGGATAGGTGGCATTATCCTTCCTAGATAATGAAAAGGACACAGACTTGCTAATTTTTTCCCTTTAGTCCCACAAGTACAAGACCATCCTTCATCCTCCCTCCCCCCCAAACCATGTATAGCTTTCTTTTTAGAAATTTAGCATTTGGCTCAGGGAGTTTTTCCCAAATAGGAGGTGGATGATTCAGTGGGTCTTCTAGCAGAAGGGGAACCCTGTTTTGCCTCAAGCCATGTTAGCACGTTATAGATGACACCGTTCCTCATCTAGTGCTGGGCAGCTACGCACAGATGTGAAGATGGCAAAACTGTAAGGGCTGAGATGAAATGGTCAAGAAGGAGCTCTTCTGAGGCAGACTTTGGACCTTTCTTTCATCATTCAGCTCCACCTAATCCCTGTGGAGAAAAGCCAAATGCAGAACAGAAAGTTTTGCTCAGAGCCCGTCATCCCTGACGGAATTATCCCTGCCTGGAAACGGTGCACCAAAAAGAAAAGGAGAGAGTTGTAGAAACATAAAAGCAAACAAATAAGAATCTTTCCAAGTACAAAGCAGAGCAAATGTGACAAGGCATTTATCAGAGCCTTAGCATACAGCTCACAGCAGAAACATTTTTTCAAGCTACATCTGCTGCATTTTTAAACAGGGAAATCCAAGCAGCAGGTAAAAATGGAAGTCCTGTGCACTTCTGAAACACAGCAAAGGCACTGTGGTGAAACATGTGCAAGTGAAGGAGCTAATTACTGCTCCATTTTACTTCATTAAGAAGATTAATTTTGCTCAGGCTGAAGCATTAAAAAATGTAAGCACCAAAGACGCAGGGTTCTGCAAATCCTTTGCCTTGCTGTAAATCACATGTCCGCCTGTACAGCTGTAGGGCCTCACAACTGATTTCCATTAGGTTTCGCATGCATGTGGGATAGATTTGGCTGAATACAGATTCCCCTGGACCTCTCTCGCAGTCTCCTTACTGCAGGCAGTGGAAAGGCTGCTTACTCAGCAGCTGGAGTCTGCAGCAAGAGAGATATTTTGCACGCTGCTTTGAAAACATCATTATCTGGCAAAAGACTTCTTGGATAAAACTATCCTGCATAAGGAGCCTTTTAAGTAAGCTAAAGCACAGAGTCCTTGATGTGAATGTAAGGTCACTGCCTCTTTCTCTACAGTAAAACCAGGCAGGAAGCTTTTAATAATAAAGGCTGAAGGAGTTCCGTGTCTGACCTTTTCAAGGTTTAAAGAGAGTTTCTGGGTGAGATCCTGTTCGAGGGTTACAAATGGCACAAGCTGCATAAATGTGAAATAACTCCCTTCACTTTAAACCAATGAACTTGAACAGACAGTTCTGTATTTCAAGAAGAGAATGTGATCTCTGTTAAATCAGCAGGGAGCTTGGATTGTGCCCGTTGTCCCTCCTGGATAATTCTTGTTTCTTTTACTCCACTGCTCTTCCTTCTCTGTTTTTCAATACTGCAACCAGGTACTAGTATAATGATTATAGTTCCTTTGTGCTGTGCTCAACACCAACCCGTACAACGGTCCTACTTACCCTGTTCTTTTGCTCAAGGGCAAATTAACTCAAAAACGAATCAACTGTGAAATATTATTAAAGGCTTATTCTAGGCAACAAGCTATCTCTGACAGGCTTCAGGCTATTCTGATCAGTTTGAAAAAGGCCATATAAACACCAACCCGATTAAAACACATCACTCAAAGGGACAAGTGTCTGTATCCCCATTCTTATTTCCATCACAGAACAAGGGAAAAAATCATTACTGCTTGTTTACTGTGATTGTAATTATGTAGTAGAGTCTTTAGAAATTGACTTAGTGTAAATAAGATTATTTTGACACTAAAAGTATTTTAAATAATGATATTTTTTTCTTATGATATGCCCTCATTTCCACCTCTCCAGGCTTTTCTATTAAGGCATGTGTCACTTGGAATTTATATAAATTATTACTGACGTAACCTCTACTAAATCTCCTCTGTTATTTGTATGATAGTGTATTATCTCTGTATTTTTATGACTTTTGTTTTCTTCTTTGTATACAGTGGACTAGATAATTATCAAGCATTGCCAGAAAATCATGCTAATTTTCACATGACTGGCTTACATAGGTATATTATTGTTTTCTGTAACCGATGTGGATTAGTTATACGGGAGCTTATATCTGCTCTACTAGTGTAACAGCTGAAGCCCTAAGGGCTTGGGCCACTGCCAGGGTGGTGATTTACAATAACCAAACCTCGCTTTTCCATGTCTATCTATATAGGATAGGTTCAGGTTGCACATAACTCACTGGCTTGATGAAGGGAGTAAATTTACTTTCAAAATAAATTACCATTCTGTGTAATGAATACCTCGTGTAAATAAGCTGGTTTTGAAAGAGCGGGCAACCCATCTCTTAGAGTTGCACTGCAGTGTCTGCTAAATAGGGAGAGGCAAACATGGTGAAAATTGGGTGTGATTTAAATCTCTCAGGTGAGGGGTTACCAAGCTGGGTTATAAGAAGCAAATCATACATACACACACACACACACAATTCTTTCATGCTCTGCATGACCTGTGTATTCCACTTGCACTGTATTGTTATGCCCTTGTTTCAAACCTTTCTGTAAATAAGCAAAAGATAGGACCTTGTTAGTGAGCTCAAAATATCTTTCTTTTTTTTTTTTTCCTCAGAGCCAAGAGCTAGGTTCAAGGCTTGTTCTGTTCTCTCCTCTTTGTCTAAAAAAACTCCTGCTGCCCTATCCATCAGCTGGCATTTGTCCTGAAGCATCACAGAAACATCTCTATCTCGTAGACCAAAGCCTTGAATGTCTAGAGCTGTCTTTTCTTTCCAAAGCTAAACAAAACCCCTGAGCAGCCCCTAGCTAAGGGATGAGAGGAGGGAAAGGGCGAGCTAATGCACTTACTCCATTTAGGTAACGTGACTTCAGATTGCTGGGAGCATGTCCAGTGCAGCCACAGCTGTGTGAGGGGTGCTCAGGGTGCTGAGTGGGGTTCTCGGCCCCATCGGCCCCAGAAGGGGCCTGCCTCACATCAGGTGCCACATGGCGTGTTTGGATCTCTTCACCCTCTCTTATCACTTCTGCAGGGCAGGCCGTGGAAAAGAGATGGATGTTCCTGAGGCAGTTGCCTTGTCTTCCTCCACCCACGGCAGTCCTTCCATGTTTAGTGTCTTCTGTGAAGGAGCACTAAGAAAATCTTAATTAGGGCTGCGGGGAATTCAGCGCTGCCACCTTTTTGGATGAGTCTTTTTTCAGCTTAGCGAAAGTTAATTACTCTCATGGACACTTTTGGATCATGTTATTAGATCCATAGCAGGAATTCATTTTACTATTGAAAGTCATTCAAGGCTCCTATGTAGAGAAGAGCTCATGATTTCAGTCAGATTTCAGCACTTTACCATATTTCAAGTCTTGCTTCAGAGATGAGGAATGCTGAAAGAAATGTACCCAAGCCAAAGGCTGGGCAATTATTTGAGATAGTTCTGCTTACAAATCTCTCCTACAAATAGCTTACAGCTCCTAGAAACTTGCATTTGAAATGGGGTAACAATATGTTTCAGGTGAAATATATTGCATAAGGGGGCACCACAAAAATAAATGCCTTTTAATGGACTATGAAAATGTGGAGATGAAAAAAATCTGACTAGCTCTCCATAAAAAAAGAGTTTGGTGACAGATCTGAGTGGAATTTCTAGGGAAAGATGGTTTTCTCACACATTTTGGATAAATAACCCTCCTACATTTAATGATCTGCTTTGCTAATGAGGCACCCTGTGATTTACACCCTGGTAAGTGCTAGTTAATACACTAACATATGCACATACACAACGGAGGAAATGAAAATCCTGAAAGCCCAGTATGGGACAAAAAATACTCCTGAAACAAATATATGTGAAAAGTGCTGCAATAAAAGACTATTTGGAAAAGAAAAGTAGGCTAAAAAAAGGAAGTTTGGGTAGCAGAATTACAGAATTGTTCAGTGAAATCAAATCTGGAGAGGACTGTGAGAGGCTCTAATAAACCTAGGCAAATCAACAACATGATGGCAGACAACACATGATAGAGAGAGAAACACAGTACTGCACTTTGATGGAATAATTATAACTACTCAGTACACACCGTAGGGTCTTGGATTAAGTGTGATTGTTCTAGAAGGCGGACCTGGATGCCACAGAAAGTGGCTTGGCTCAGGTCAGTCCCACACTAAGCAAAGCAGAAAATCATTGCATTGATTTAAGAGTACAGCCCTCCATCCACTGAATCTATTTCTGTTCCATATGGAATGACATGGGGAAGAACGTGAAATAGATACCTCTAGTGTAGGTGAGGACAGACCAGCAACACCAGGGTAACATATGCCTATGAAAGGCCTTGCAGAGCAAATGATATAATTTTTTTTTCTTCATCTGTATAATGAAATCCACTTTCAAGTAGCTGGCAGAGACCCTGGTAAGTAGGATCCTTTGGAAAGATGTTGTCAAGGAGCAAAGGACAGACAAAGAGGCCAAGGGTCCCATGAGCCTATAGCACAGGCTGACATTGGTGTGAGCTCTGGTGTCATGCTGGCATATTCCATGCAGTGATTCAGGAAAGACTTATGAAGATTATCTCAACGAGTTTTGGTTTCATCTTTTGTCCCTTCTTGTTCTTCTTCCAGGAAAAGGAGCTGGGAGAAAAAATCCCATATTATTAACATCATTCCAGAAAAATTATGCTGCTTTGTTTGCCTGCTCCATATAATGAAAAGTAATGAAAAGTAGAAATAGATCTGGAAAGACAGAATTAACGACAACTGAAAAATTCCCATTTAAGCACACAAACAACAAGAAAATCTTGTATAAAAGATTTGTGGTATAAAAGACTTAACACTGTAAACAGACTTGAAATATAAAAGCTACAGGGATATGGAGCTCTCTGCCGAAACAGAAGAGTCAAACTTATTTACATCTGGTTTAAGATATTCATGCATAGAATGTTCCTGCCTTCACAGCGGGTTACTCCAGGTTTCAGGGTATGTTTTCCTATGCTCCGTAAGACCAGAAGATGAGGGCTTTTCTCACTGAGTTGGGAAACTGTACCTTGTGTTCATAAAAGTGACATACAGAGAGATAATCTATCAAATAACCCCTTTTCAATGCTTCATGTTATACCGGCAGCATAATCCTAAGGAAGAAAATGTTAAAACCTGTAAAGGAAATAGCTCTATGCTACATGTAATTTAACTTCAGAATCCACAGCCACTGGAACTCCACAACTTCTCTTTGACTATTTTTAATATACAAGTAAACCCAGTCATGATATGCTGCTCCAGAAATGTATTATTGCACTGTTTGAAGATTAAAGAGAGTTGTAGAGAAGAAAGTGGTTCAAGATGAGCAATTAGAACAGTAAAGAAGGTACTTTGTGCTACTCTTCATTCAGTAGTTTTTGCTTGTGGAAAGTCTGTATTTTCTGGATCACCACAAGTCAAAGTTGTAGCTTAATCCTGTGAGTTGACAGTCTCTAATGAAAAAGCCATTTTTCATCAGCAGAGCTTACAGCTATTTCCTAAACAGTTGTTTCTAGCTGACTACACTAAAGCTCTTTCAGCTAACGATATAAATGTGTCACTAATGAGGTTTGGATGGAATTTGGAATTGAGTAAGTTTGATACTTACCTCCACCCATAAGTACAGGCTTATTTACCTGCCGGTAGGTCTCTGTGCTTTCAGAATTCAGTCGTGTGTGTATAAAAAGACTGGGGACTCACAACACTATTTAATTGCAGATCCTATAGCTTTAGCAAGATAAAAGCAATTATAGATTTCTCTGTTGCTCGGATTTCTTAGCAGCTGTGAGTATCACCTGTGAAAGCAACACGTGAGTGAGGTGGGAACAAGCTTTGTTTCAGGGATTAAATCTAAATGCAGTACGTAGTTTCATGAGTCTGTAATGGATTGATATAGGGTTATTATGGATAATATTTATTTAGACAAGTCAAAAATGTTTAACACAAAGGCATTTTCAAATGGAAATGGCAAAGCATAGTTTGCTGATGCACAGGCTAAAATTATGTGTAATTTCAGTGAATGGGAAAGACTGAATAGCAGACAATTGCCTGTGGGGGGTTTTACAGTCCCAACTGACAAAGAGAATGCCTGTATAGCACAGAGCATATAAATCAGCTCCATGGCTCAAAGAAATTATGTGATACATCAATCATCTGCTTTACAAATACGCAGTGAGGCACTCAGTCATTTGTACATCCATCACAGGTCTGTTCAAGTGCCACAGACTAAGTAAATTAATTGGACAAGTCAATATCAAAATCTAAAAACATGTTCTCCTCCTTTTTGAATGCTGGTTCAACAGTACTGAAGATAATTAAAATATCTCTTATTTTAAAGAAACTGTCAAGTGTTTTCCCTGAAGATATCTACAGCTGGAAAATGATTTATTATTCTTTCCATGGGGTTTCCATAATACCTGAACTGGAAATTACATCCTTTTCTCTCTCTTTCTTAAGTTAGTTTTTCTTTTAATATGGTTTCTATCCAGCACCTTTTCGAGTCAGAGATTCAAATGGCTTTGCTGACAGTCAAAGACACCAGAGAAAAGTATTTCTTCCTACACTGGTGATAGTAGCCTGAAAAGACGCAGCAGAGTGGGTATGAGGAATTTGGGCCAAACACAGTAGAGCAAATTTCTGTTTAATTTTGTCCTGTCATGCAAGACAGACTAAGCTCATTTCTGATTATCAAGTGGTCAGCCACATAAGGCCAAGAGATGTGCTCACTAGAATTGAAGAATGTTTTCCATTTCGCCAGAATCCAGCTTCTGGTAATATTTAGTACCTAATATGAAAAAAGAAATTGAACAAAACCAATAAAAAAGCACTTTGTTTAAAAGGAATTGTTTTTTTTTACATAAAAATGCTGGGCTAGATTCCTTTGGTCTACAAAGGTTCTATTTAGCAGGAGCAACTGGAGTTGCTCTCCTCAACTGGCTTTTGATTTTAATCTGTTTATTGCCCGTCTTGTAGTTTTTGCTTGAGCTCATTTTGAAGATAATTCCGTGCTTCACAGTAGATAAATAAAGGAGTCTGTTGCATTGTGTGACAAGGTCATAAAAACAATCTGACAGGCAGTTGATACTCCTCCCTTAAAGAGTAACACTAAAGATAAACTCTTCATATATGTGTTGATAAGACCACATACAGACAGCTAAAAATCTGCAAAACAGCTGACTTCATCCCCTGGCCAGTTTGTGTTCACCCCTCTCCACCTTGAGACATTTCATGGCCTGCCTAGACTGTGCTTTGAGTATCGGCAAGGGCTAGTCTTGTATGTCCTTTCTCTCTAAAGAAATCCGTCTCTGACCCCAAAGCATGTTTCTTAAAGAAAACCTTGTTTCTTCCTCTCGCTACTATATATGCCCCAGTGTGTCTACCTCCGGAAGTCACGGACGTGACAAGACACCCAAAGTGTCTTGGTCAGTGCTAGTAACACAGCGAACAATTTTGTTCTCATCTTAGTATTGGAGATGTTGCATTTCTTTGCGATTTATAAATAGGTATCACTATTTTTACATCTAGAAGTTCCAGATAACCTCTTATGTACAATTTTCCTCTTCACACAAAGAAGTTATAGTTGGCTAAGAACTCCATAGTAAAGTCATGTATTCTGTAAATCCTATTATAATGTTAGTTAATACAGTGCCTGATGTTCATTTAAGGTAATTTTATGGAATCCACACCCCAGGACTCCTCAGTGTCTCTTCTCTTAGTACAGTGTGCTTGCTCTAAGTCTAATTATAGAGTTTCCATTGTGTGAAATCTTTTCTCCCCTCTGAATAGTCAGCTCAGGATGTTCAAAAGAGTTTCTGTAATGCACTCTTTGGATTTGACAGATGCATGATAAATCAACTCTTTTGACCATTTGCATTAATGGAAAAATAATTATTTCCAAAGCAGCAGTGCAGCTGCACAAAGACTTTGTTTGGCCTGTATTGTATCACACCATATTAAACAAAACAAAACCCAAAACCTGCTCAGGATCAAAACAGTCACATTCTCTCAAAACTATTTTAGAGCCTTATTGGAAAATACATGACTGTTTTTAATCATCCCATGGTAGCTTTGCATAAGTTGGAGAATTAACTTTAAGGGGAAAAAACTACAAGTTTTCTGAGACAGAGCTCAGGGGGATTGTGGGTTGGGTGTCATCCTATCTGATGTCTATAAAAGGCATATGAGTCTGGAAGAAGGAGATAGGCCCATGGGACTTCCACAGATTGGAAATGTCAGTTTAAAGGAACTGAAAATGAATCTAAGTCTTCTAATCAAGAAATCCTTAACTGTGAGCTGTCATGTGAAACCGTTTGGGGTTTTGCTGTCCCGTGAAAATGAGAGGTTTTTTTGCAGATAAGTGGACTTACAGACAGAAGTAAAACTAAAACAAAATACAAATGTGTTAATTCCAATAAACATTTGACAAGTGGTGTGATAGCACCTGATAACGTCTGCCTTCTGGAGCAGCATCTACTGCCTACAGTTACATGCTTAAGTCTTGCACACACTTAAGTGCTTCAGAATAGTGCTGAGCAAGCAAATAGAAAAGACAAAAAGGTTAGATGTATTTCTCTAAGGCATTAAGAATGGTCTTAAAGAGAATGTGGTAGGATCCACTCTTGCCCTTGAAAGATAAGAAGAGCTGCTGAGAGGGAGTACCTCCCACATATTATTACCGAAAGTGTGAAGTGAAAATCTGAAGACTAGAATTTAGATAACTGTCAAATATCTTAAGTGGGGAAGACAAACACCTCTCTACTCCCAAAGCATCTTCTAACTACTACTCGGTAATAAGCTTGTCCAGGTGAAAATGGAAGATGCTATGAGTGCCTCCTTCTGCAGCTGCATCCCTCTGTAAGAGCACACACAACACCTCGTAGCTTGCTTGAACCCTGGGCAGCATTCCTGAAACCCCGTATTTAGGTATTAAGGAGTTGCAGGACGGGAAGGAAAGTTACAGCTCCTGCCTGCTTCCTAAAGGTCTGATTCTTGAGAGTGGCCAAGATTTGCCACTGGGGATTCACATCTATTTCAAGCAGACTTGTGGAAGGCAGGAGAAAGAGATCTGATTCCTGCAGGTTGGAAAGACCTGTCAAAACTGGAGCATTAGTTGACAGGCTTGGTCTGTTAGATAAAAGCAGGGACTGATGCCTTTGAGAAGCTTTTCAAAAGCCACTCTTGAAAGGCAGGAGTTAGACAGCTGATGCTAACATTTCTCCCTCTATTGTCAAGATATTGGCTCTTGTTACTCTTACTATGAAGCACCTACTGCTCCTAAAGAGGTACCTGCAGAGGTACGTGTACACCTAGAGCTCCAGATTACACCCTAGAAGGCTGATGTCTAAAAGCTAGCATTTATTAAGATGATGATGTTTGGTTTCTTAAGGATTTTTTTTTTTTTAATCTAGCCCGCAGGAACTGAGGCTGTTTGAGAGATAAAGATATTTTGGCTTAAAAAGAAATCTTTTCATCAAAACAATTCCCCAAGCCCCAAGATACATTTACTGAAAGAAAAATATAGCTACATGCAAAGCCAAATGCATACAGAAATACAACACAGTCCTTTTTTCTACATAATAAATGACAGCTACTGAGGGAATGGCTACAGATGAAAAGAACAAACTAGCTTTCTTTTCAAAGCACCAAGGGGAAACAGATGGAACAATGGAACTGTTGAGTAAACTATGTCAAGATAAATATCATATATCTGAAGAGAAAAGTATCTTTAAAATCTGATTACTATAACTGGTAGAATTTCAGACATCTGTGTACTTCAATCATCAGTTGTTTTTGTCAGAATTGGAAGTCCAGGGTTTTTCTGTTTAGTTTTGCTTTCATATGCATCACCGAAATGTTACTAGATTTTCAATTCCAGCTGTCTCTGAGGGTGGCTTTTGTTTTTCAAATTCGGCATGTCAGCTAACTATGCTCGTTATATTCCTAATGTGTCAAAATAGCGTTTAATATCAATATTTGGATTGATTGTAAACATTGATACTGACAAAGTTGTCAGAAGTGACCAGCATTGTTAAGAACTTTGCCTCTAGAATGCACAGGCACCAAGCTATTCTTTAATAACATTGCAGAAAGTAAGAAACACCCTTCATGTGCCAGGGATCAGTGTAGGACCTGAAGCCAGGATCTCAGAAACTGTGGCACTCAGAGCTCACAGTACCTCTAGGAACTCTTGCTCATTGTTTCTCGTAATTGAAGCTACTCGGCAGTGACCTTCAGGGATAACAAATTTTAAAAGGAAATGCTCCCCTCTCTAGGAGCACACAAGGCAATATGATGAGAAGGGAACTTCTGCTCTGCAGTGAAGTTACATATTATTGCTAGTTTTCACTGTCTTCTTTTGGTTCATATTCTGGCTAGATAGTAAAGCAATTGCTGGGGAGGAATTTTCAAACTCTTCAACTTCGATCAATGCAATCTTGTCCTGAGGAAGAAATAGAAAAATTTCTGCCAATATTATGTCATCCAGTGTGATCTGCAGAACATACATGCTCCATGTGCAAGCAGACCAGAGTTTTGTGACCACATCAGCTTCTGAAAACCACGTGAAACTGGGATGATATAGCAGTGCAGCAATGTGAATTTCTTATCATTGGTTGTGTGGTTGAACACATTGCACATTCAGGATTGTCACTTCACACATGAACTGCAGAGTAACTTTCCACCCTAATAAAGCACTGCTTAATGCTTTCCACACTATAGTTTTGGGTGGATTCTGAAAACCAGGAACTGGGAATTCATCCCTAGAAGACATACGTAAAAGATTTTTATGCTCAGGTAGTTCCTCCATCACAATGTGCCTTCTGTACGGTCCTGCATTATAGGCACAACTGGGAGACGAAACTCAGCTACAAACCTGTCATTTCCTGCGCTAATTACAGCCACTGCCGCCAAGTTTCAGTCCAAGGCTTTGCCTGCATTTGGAGGGGCATTTCACACCTAATCACAGATCTGGCTCCTCCTTGTCCTCCCAGGCTTGCCCGTGGTGGCAGTGTTTGCAGTCTTTGGCCCTTTTGTCCTCTTACAGCTATGGAATTGCTGCTCTAGTCTGTGAATCTGTGTTTTTACCACATTAGCATATGCTGAAGTCTGTGCTGAAACTATGCTTGCCCCATTCTATAACTGGAGGAGCACAGGAAAAAGGCAATTTGGACACTCTCCAAGCATGTTGCTGCAAATCTCAGATTGTATCACTGCCATGGATGCCATTAGTAGCCTGATTCTTCCTTACATTTCATTCCAGCAATACTCAGAAGAGTGGAAATAAGACCTTTAGGAATATTTGCAGATATATAAGCCTGTACAGCTTCCTTTATGGGTGGTCAGCAGATCTTCAGAGTCATTGTTCCTTTCTAAGTTTTGCAAAGAGCTTAAGGGGGAAAAAAGTTCTGGTGCCTTCATAGAACATTTGTCAATATTATTTTTCTTTCAGTGAAACTGCTGTGTATGCTGAGTTTTGAATGTTCAGTGTCTTGGCAGCAGTCTTGTGGTGAGGCTGATAGCAACAGACTTTCTCAATTCTGTCACAGCCTCAGAATCTGTTTGGCTCTAGCTTGATTATTGCCAGTTTTGTGTGGGTTGGGATCATATGCTATCCTTTCACTAAGGATGCTGCTTCAATTTCTTTGAGGGAGAAGTATAGGGTCTCCTTGGACCAAAGCCACAATTTATAAATCAATTGATCCTGCTGATGGTCTTAGTGATAAAGATGGACCACTCGTTATGCTACATCTGCTTTAAAGTTTTGTGGGTAGCTGGAAAGAAAAAGACCTGCATGCTGAATAAATCTTTTGGAGGAATGGAAAAACTAAATCTCTGACTCTCTAACCACAAGTGGGAACTTTCTTCAGAGAGATCCGTAACCATGAACAAGCATTCCTATATCTTATTAGGTAACTCAATGCAAGCAAATACTTGTACTGTGAAAAAAGGAGCAACTGCCTTTCAGAGTTGCAGTGACTATTGACACTTATAAGTGTGCTAAATCTTTTCTTATTTAACAAATCCCATTTTTCTCGATGCTATGACTAGACATAAAGTGAATTAGAAGAGAAAGTATTAACACATCCAGAAGTCGTGTTTTTGTTGCTTGAAGTAAGCGGTGAAATATACCTTGTTCCTCCCTTACTCCTCAAAACACATAGCTAGAGACAGTTCACAGCAGCAGAGGTTAAGGACCAACATATGTGCTCAGCAGACATGCAAGTAGTTGGATATTTTACGCTGAACTTTTGGCCAGTCCTTTAGTGTAAGATCACATCTTTTTAATGATGAGAGCATCAAGTATCAAACTGTCAAATGTTCAGAACTAAGACTGTTTGCAAATGCAAAGCCAGACTTCAAGGACCACGCAGGCCCTATTCATTCCTTCCTTAGAATCCATATTGCAGAATGCAAAATTTGATTTAAATACCATTTAAACCAGGTTTCAGCTAAACTGGATATTGCTGCATGGCTGAGCAGTGCAAAAAACATCCATCCAGATAAGAATGATGTTCAAACAGAAATTTATGGTTTAAGTCCCTCAATTTATTTTTTGGGTAGAATGAAGTTTTAGAGCTTACCTACACCAACACTATCCCAAAGTCATGTCTTAATGCCAACACGTATGTTTATACTGACATACAAGTTGTATTGTACCTAGGGTGGCTGACAGCAAAAGCAGGGAGGGATAGGATGCTGGACACCTAAGCTGCCTTGCCAGCCAGTCTCAGGGAAGTGTTGGAAAATGATCCCAGTATTGCTGACAGTGGGCGAGCCCATACTGAGGCCACATACAAGATGTCCTTAGTGCTTTGGTGGCCGCCGTGCCATTACTCTCCCCAGTGCTGGGAGCTTCCTCAGGACAGAGCCATTGTTATGCAGGTGGGGGATACCTCTGTGACTGGCTCTGATGCAGTGGGCATGTGTTGCATGCTAACGTGCATGAGTGACCCAGCCACTTTTGTCTCCTGTCAGGAGAGCCAGAAGAAACCCACAGATAAGAGCTAATCATACCCCTGTCATAGCAGTAACCTGTTCATTTAAGTACTGTCAGTGTCTCTACCCGTTTCTAAATGGCAAATAACAATCACTGCTCTCATTATCAGGCCAGTATCACTCCACCTCCACCACCTCTTGCAAAATATGGGTGTAGAATAACATGGGCTTGTCATAGTTGCATATAATTCCATTTCAAGTTTTGCACTCACACAGCATGCAACAAGGGCATTATTTAGGTATCCATTTATATTCCCTATACAGCTTTGCTTCATTTCTTCCTCTGAGCATTCATGCAAAATACATTGCAACCATAAATGAACCTAAGTAAAAAAGTACAGATTTTGCTAATTTGCTTTCTTTCCCTGCAGATATTTGTAACAGAGGTCTCACTCTTGAAGACAGACTGTGATGTTTCATTGTTTTAAACAGAGAACAAGATTATTTCCTCACTATGTCACTGAGTTGTCAGAAATTAATGGAAATATGGTTTCAAGTATAGCACAGGTAGACAATGACTCTCCAAAACCATTTTGCTTCTAACCAGCCTCATTTCCTTTTCATTTTCAGGTCAAATGATTCCTTAGTGGCGAATATGAAATAGAGCATGATAGGCACTTTAAAAATAAAGGGTCAAACCGAAGTACAGTAGACAATCTTCTCTTGTAATAATATCTTCTTGACCTTGCTGTCATAGTACTGAACTGCAGTATTATGAAAATATCAACACTTCCCAGTTGGTAGGACATTGAAGCTGTCCCTAGAGCAAGTGACATTGGCTTTCTCAGGATATGTACATCTCAGGCAGTGGAAATGGAAGTCTCGATGCAGCCAGCCAGTCGGTGAGTGCACCATGCACTTGAGACTGGTGGGTCCAGGTAGCTGTCTGCTCCTCCCTCAGCCTCACCTTCCGTTCTTCGGTCAAGCACATCTGTCTCTCTTCCTGTGTAAATAAATCTGCGTTCTAGACAAGATTAAAGTATGTGCCAGCCAGCATCCTCGTACACAGGGACATAGATGACTGTAGAGAGCTCCCCATCACCGCCAGCATAGACACTGCACAGGGCTAGGGGACACAAGAGGGCTTAGGCTGTGGTGGTATTTGGGGCTGGAGCAGGAAATCTGGCTACCACCAGGAAAACTTACAGGTCTCACAGAACCCCTCAGACAAATTGCTTCTGATTCTCTCAACAGCTGTAAATCTCAGCTGACTCAGTGTGGACCCTGAACACATCAGAACCATTAACCTTCACCTCCTCTCACCAAGCTGCCAAGACCTGGAGCTGTGCTATAAAAGAACAAATCATTCAGGAACAAATTTGGCCCTTTTCCTGAGTATTTCACTCCTGTTTCTGAGCAAATCCTATATACGTGAAGTTTTGAAGGCTTGTTAGTCCTGTTGGCAGGATTTCAGATCCACCGTCTCACTTAACCGAGTTCAGTCCCTTTGTATCTGAATACATGGCAGAACTGCAAGCCTTGGAAAAAGGATTTCCAAGTGCTTGATGAGCATGAAGAAAATACGCAGAGAGAAAGGCTTTCTCCATTGGTGTAAACCCCACTGTATGTGTAAACTGATTGTCATACTTATGTAAGAATGTATTAGGGGATATCACTTCATCACAAAAATTAATTGGAGGATTGGAAACTAAAGCCTATTCCAGATTCTTTGAACTGAGATTTGAGTTTGCACAAATCTTCAAACTCTTCGTTATTTAGATTTTCCATCTGTAAATTTGAGATAATTAATCCTTCGGCTCAGTACTTCAAGATGCCACGTATTATCAATTTTCTCTGGCTCATGGAAGGCATACGTCACTGCATGAGCAGTCACTGCTTTAATTTCTTCCCACATACAGTAAAATACAGAACAAAACAATATTGCAACTAGTTTTCTATACTAGTGCCCAGGACAGAGTGAGGATATAGTCTAGAAGGCATTGTGATAGTTAAACTGTAGTCTTTAGTTTGACCTCCTTAAGTCTACATAAAAAGAGAAAAATGGAAATAAATCCCATCTTTTGATAGTCTAGACGTGATCTCTTTTTCTATTACACCTTGTCTTACTTTGGAAAACACAACCAAGGTCAATTAAAAGTTGGTTTTGTTTTTTTTTTTTTTTTTTTTTTTTTTTTTTTTTTTTTTTTTTTTTTTTTTTTTTTTTTTTTTTTTTTTTTTTACGAGCTTGATTTAGGATATAGGTACATGTTATTGTGAGTCAGCTGGAAGGGCTCAAATTTATAGCTGTTTCCTACTTTGTAGGAGCTGTGTGTATTTTTTCCTTGTGTCAAATGCAAGATTGTTTAACCCTGGATGAGAAGGCCATGATGACTTCATCAAAAATGAATTTGAGAGGCAACTTGACTATGGCCTACAAATATCTCCCTGGTGAAGCAGCTATTTGTAACATAAAGCTTTTCAAAGAAAAGATATAAAGCATCCTGTGACTGGACGATCAAGCAAAAGCAATCAATAGCAAAAAAGTTAAAGAAATGTTGAACAAATAACCCATATAAAGAAGGGTGGATTTTACATCACTAGAAATCCTGACATCCAAAGCAGAGTTTAAATGCCAGAGGTGAGGGGGGTGAGGTAGCAATAAATGTGGCAAGAGTCCATTGCCACGTTATGCAGAATATCAGACAAGATCATTGTACCATCTACTTCTGATTCTACAGCCACGGACCTGAATTTCCTCTCCATTCAGCATTGTCTGGTCTCAAGATTCCTATTCAGTCCCATGGAACGAAACACAGATATGAATCTGAACCCAAATTCAAAATCTTTCAAAATCTGAGGCTAGAAACCTTGCCTCTCACATTCTGACTTTAATGAATTTTTAAACTAAAAGAGAAAAATGTAGCTTTAAAAAAATGTTCCATTCATTGCTCTCTTATTTCTACCACTTGACATAAATAAAGCTGTCGGCTGCTTTGTAATGATCAATCCAAATAACATTTATATGCATTGTTTGGACTCGTGTAGTTCTACTGTAGAAAAAGCACTGGTGAAATTTCATGTAAGTGTAGGTAAGAAAAGTGCCAGTTTTCACTTCTGCTTGTTCCATGACTTTGTTTTCTCAAGAGGAAGGATTCTTCCACTAACTGAACAGGTGATGTAGCTACAGCATGCTGTACATTCATAATGAATTGCTGTTTGAGGCAGCATTTACGCTGCACGGCAGGTTGGCAGTTTCATTGTCTCCGGGACCCTGTCCTGTGAACCACAACACAGTCCTTCCTCCTGTTGTCTCAACCAGTCCCATTCAAACTGATCTGGCTCCCAACATCATCAAATACAGCTCTGGTTTGCCCTATTGAAGGCAGTGAATCATAAAAGCTCTGATTCACAGAATGTTGTTCAGTCATGTCCCTGAGCTTGGCTTTAGGCTGGGATAAGGTCCTTGGTTCAAAAACACAGTTAACCCAGTGCCAAATACAGTTAGCCCAGTCTGTCCTTCTGCAGAAAAATGAATCTTCTGTCCCCTGGCAATGGTCAAGCAACCTCTGTAAGAGGGTTATGTGGTTATGTTTTTGCGGGTTGGATGTGAGCTACTCCAAATAGCTTGGACCTGAACAGATTAGTTGCAGGTTTTACAATATCTTATGCATCTAGTAATGCTATTAGATCTTTGTGCTCTGCTTTAACTGAGTTTTTAGTCCACCAGTAATATCTGTTTCTCCCTTCCCTAATAATCTTAATTGAACAAAACATGGCCACAAATAATAAGGTTTCTCAAAACGTCAAGGTAAAAACATGATATTTATTGAAAATTAAAGTTGCAATCTGAATATAAGATTGCTTTAACTAAATGAGGACATTTTTTCCAATAGCTAACAGCAGCACCAAATGCTTTGTTATTTAGCAAAGATATGACAGGAAATTATTTGAATAAATCAGTAACACAGTTGAAGAATGTTATTATTGTCAGTCTTGGTGGTTCTTCATTCAAGAGCATCCTTCAGATCCCACTGGGGTTGTCCCACAGGGAAAAAATATATTGAGGCTGTCCCACAGGAGAAAAAAAGTATTTTGCAAAGCTAGAAAATCCGCTTCTTCTGAGAGATAAATAAAGACAGCTCTGCCTTTGCTGCTCTGCGTCGTGTGTTTGTGGCAATAACAGCCCAGGTAGCTGTGCCTGCAGCTATGGGCACCTGCAGCTCACTGTGCTCAGGACTGGTGTCCTTTGCAGAGATGCTGTGCAAGGATGCAGAGTGCTGTGTGGAGAAACACAGAGCTTGGAGAAACAGCATTGCAGCACATGAAATGGCTTTCTCTCAACTTTGCAGCTCACTTAATTATGGCCTTTAATTATGGCCCTGTGATGCAGCACAATCAAATCCAGTCCAAGTCATGGTTGGTTTATGGGAATCCGCATCAGTGCTTTTTCCACCCATGGGAAGAATTTAGACTTCTCACATTTTTTAGAACAGCTATGTAAACCTCTGAATATTCTTTCACAGGTAGGCTGGGAGAACCTGCCAGTAAGAAGCTAGAGCAGCCATGTCCTGGTCTAGGCAGCCTAAGATTCCAGACTCGCCTGGGGTTCTTGTTTTGGACACCAGCATGGGGACACCCAGTCTATTCTCATTTCAGAAGCTGACGATGACTGTGGTCACCAGGAGTGGTGACAGCCCTACCTGGGCTCTAGGCCCAGTGGTGGTGGTGGTCTTGGCAGTTTTGGACCTTTTCTCAGGTAACACCACTGAAACTTCAGGAGTGCTGAAGCAACCATGCCAAGAGAAATGTGGATTGCTCCCATTAATTTCAATGGATAACTAGCTGTTATGATTGACTGTAAAAATTTTAGCCACCAACTTTATGAGTCTTTTAACTTTAGATGAGCACTTCACAAACACAATCCACAGAGCTAATGCATGCTTGGCCCTGTCACATTCTGATGTTTTCCTCATTGGAAGAGATTGTCTACAAGAATAAAGCTGTAAATCTGAATATGTTAACTGTCAAAAAGGATTCAGTGACTTATTTGTTTAATTGAGAACCTCAAGCAAAAACAGGATATTCATTGTCAACCTAGTGGTGAAAATATGCTGGATTCCCAGGTTACATCTTGCTGAATAAGATAGATCCTCTATAGGACTCCAGAAAACAGCAGTGAAAACAGACAGTTTAATAAATGAGTATCATTTTGTATCTATGAGCAACAGCTTTTCTTTCTAATACAAAGTAGCTGTGGTCTCTAGTCTAGATAATATATTCTGCTTCCACTGTTGGTATTGATGTCCTTTCAAGTGAACAGAATATGCAGCCAATAAGGAGCTCTTGCTGTTAAGATGTTCAGCCATGAAATAATTAACAACGTTGATGCATAAATTAGGCTTCAGAGTTGAAACTGCCTTTGCAAACAACATTTCTCTGGCTCTTAGCTCAGCAGAGCAGATGAGGATTGGCTGAAAGGTAAACAGCAGCAATCTCTCTACACGCACATGCATTAGAGTTGCAGGTCGCTTCTAGACCAGAAGTGCTACCTGCCTTGCTAACGTTGTTTTGAGAGAATAACATGTCTTCTTTAAACTGTCTTCTCTCCCCTTTTTTAGTGCTCTCCACTCCTGGCACCTTGCTGTGTTCAGTGAAGGAATGCGGACCCCACACCACAGCAAAGGATGAAGCAATTTCCCCAGGTCTCAGTTCCTTTGGAGCTCACACAGTCACAGAATCATAGGGTGGTTCGGGCAGGAAGGGACCTTAAAGATCATTTAGTTCCAGCTCCCCTGCAGTGAGCAGGGACACTTTCCACTAGACCAGGTTGCTTGGGGCCCCATCCAACCTGGCCTTGAACACTTCCAGGGAAGAGGCATCCACAGCTTTTCTGGGCAACATGTTCCAGTGCCTCAACACACCCACAGTAAAGAATTTGTTGCTAATATTCAATCTAAACCTACCCTCTTCCAGTTTAAAGGCATTTCCCCATGTTCTGTCACTACATGCACTTGCAAAAAGTCACACTCCAGCCTTCCTTTTAGCCCCCTTTATGTACTGAGAGCTACTATAATGTTTCCTCAGAGCTTTCTCTTCTCCAGACTGAACAACCCAACTATGTCTAGCCACAGAGGCGCTTGTATGAATGTCTGGATGCCCTCAACATTTCCCATATTGGACACAATGGGAAAGATGAGCTTTTTCAGAGTATCTCATGAAGTATTTGAATTTCAACAGCCTTTCCCATTCCCTGGCCTATACCAAGAATGGGTAGCCAGTCTGCCTACCTTGCCTCTTTCCCAGTATTTCTTTTAGGGATGGCCTCCAGGCTAAGGACACACCAAGAGGCATTACAGCTGAAGAGAACTGTGTGCCTAGGTCAAAAGGAGCAGAGAAGGAAGTGATACAATTGCTATTTTATTAGGCATTTATAAAGACTGCTGTCCTTTTACTTTCTAAAACAAGAAACAGCAGATCATGCAATTAATGGCATGTTTGCCCAAAATATATAAAGCACTGAATGTTAGCCAAAATCAGTATTTCAAGTTAGGTGTTGCTTGCATTGACATATGAACTTCTGACTTCTACCTCCCTTTATTTTCTTCCAGTGACACTGAGACTGGAGAAAACTCAAAACATAGTCTAGTGCTGTTAAACTCTGCTTCAGAGAAAGAGCCTCCAACATGGTTTACTCCTTGCAAACCAAAGGATGTAGTTTTCCACAGCTGATTCCTAGGGCAAGACTTAACGGGAGCAGTCCCTCTCACCTGGGCAGTCAATCTTTCAGGGTCACGTTACTGGAGTACAAGGAATGTGGGAAGGGAGAAGTTGTGCTTTGTGGAATGAAAAAACGTGCTGGTTTATATAGTGAGTCACTATTGTATGGATATTGTTTTAAAATATTTGACCTTCTGAGGTCTTATGTGCTGTGGCTTATGTGTATTCAGCTAGCACAAAGACTTGGCCACTCACATTAAATTACTTGTCTCTCTTCCCCTCACTGAACTTGAGGTTTGAGCAATGTCAGCTAGGAAACAGACTTTATTCAACATTCTACAAGCACCATGGTAAGCATTTCACTGTCAAAAATGAAAAGAAAAACTTCTTCAGTGCAATTATTATAGAATTGAACTACTGAATTGGTAGTATGTAAACACAATGCAGGAAAACACACAAAATAAATATTCTGCATACGTTAATGAGTGGACTGTTCTTAAGGACGCCTCAGGTTTTAAGAACCTCAATTGAAATGGAAGCATAGACATAAAAATGGAAGGTGTGATTGAAGTGCCACTGTACATACAGATAATTGTGAAGAAATTAAAGGAGGGAAAAAATAAATTACAAAAATTATTGAAACGGATGTATTGGTTAGCAATATAATATACAATCAAAGTGGGCACACTTCGTGCTAAAGGAGTTCCACAAGCTATTTCAAACTAGGTTTCCTACCCATTTGTGTCACTTCTGTACCTGGTGTTCTCTGTGTTTCACAAGATTTAATTCTTTTACCTTTCATCCCTGCCGTGGAATACAGAAATGTTCCTGGCTGTGGCCCTGCAGACTGGCACACTCTGGAGTGTGGTCAGGTTGTTGTCAGTTCTGTGACTTCCTGGCATTAACCTGGGATGAGACTCACAAGAGTGATGCTGCTGCAGTGTCAGTGTCTGCTGTGAACCCTCCTTCTGCCAGCACGTACAAATGTGTGCCTCCACTCTCACCCAGTGCTGCTCCTGGCTGATGGATACACTGGTGATCCAGGTCCTGTTGCTTGCACATGCAGGACACTGTGTGTGCATGAGGTGAGGGAGAGATGTGTGCAATCCTCCAGGGGGTCATTGGTCTTAGTGCACTGTTCCCCTTCTGCTCTGTTCCCCTTTAGTACCTGTTTAGCATAAACTTGCCTTCTTGGAAGTCTTTCCATGTGGCCCATCTGTACAACTTCCCAGACTTTTACCTTTGCAAACTATGACAGTGATGCCTCTCGTCCCACGGCAGGATAGCCAAGAGTTTCCACATTTACTGGACTCCATAAGTAACAGAGTTCAGGGTTTGCAGCTTTCAGCATCCGAAGTCTGAATTGCATCTCATGGACACTGTGGACACAACACTTCTGTCTTTGACGCGGTGGCTTTGGCATATATATTGTTTTGCACATACATAAAGATGTGTTTTTCTGTAACGGCAGATCCATGTCTAGAGTGTGCTCTCTCTTAAATGCTTTCCCCTGTGCTCTCTGAGCTTGCATTTTTCTGGGCATTATCACAGTTCTGCCTGGAATGCATCAAACTTTCTCTCCTTCTCTCCCTTCATCCTACACTTTCTATTCCTGTGCTGCTTCTTTCCCACAGTCCCTCTGTCTCTTTAATCAAGGAGTTTTACAGTAGCCAGAACGGTGGCTGTCCTGAACGCCATTTTCTTCCGTATTATTCATCATGTGCTTACTCTTATGAATAATGATAATCAGAAATATGTAATCAGAAAAGCGAGCCACCTTTTCAGTGTTTTGCAGTCCTGTGCATCCCCCAGACAGCTTCATACCTGTCTAGAATGTGTGTAATGGGGGGAAATGCCATTTGAGTTGGGACTCTTTTGAATGAAAGTATTTCTAAAACTAACAACACAAAGAACAGGACAGTTGAAAACACCACACGAGCGACCCACCAGAACTCCAGACCCACACTGACAAACTCCTTAACCCACCAGGACTGCAGACTTTGAGAAAAGTGCATTTCTGTGAAGAAATATTTAAGTTTTGATGCTAGCAAGAAAATTTCTAGTGCTTTTGGACACCAGAACTCTTTACCAAAAGCCAAAATTCCAGTAGTAATTCTTTACCTTGTTCTTCTGCAGCACATTATTTACTGTTTGACTGCTGCTTCCCATGCTAATGCTGGATGCAGTGTTTCAGTAGGAATGAAACCCTGGGAAGTATTTTGGGATAGACAGGGTTAGCAAGGGTGTAATCCTGTTGACTGACTTCACATTCACACTCAGTTTATCACCCAGAAACAGCACCACTGAGGCCAGAGTTTTTATCAAAGTGGTGACAGAGGACAGTCACACTCCTAGTTCTCAAAATTCTTGCATAGCTCTGATTCAAACCTTATGTGTGAGCAAGAGAGGTCTAGAGGGCAAGAAGTTAGATGCACTGCAATAGCAGGGATGAGGATGAAGTGTTAATCAGGAAGGGAAACATGCATCTGTAGCTCCCACACGGGTAATATCCCAAGGATATGTGAAGGGATTACACCTGTGCATCCCCTACACCAAATTCCACCCCTGTAAAGGTTGTCCCTGCTGTGAATGAAAGCAGGCAAATTGCTCTTAGCAAACAGTTCCATACCAGGAGACAGACCCTCTGGGACCCTGCCCTCCATTTCCCTTCCCTTCCCCTACCTCTGCAGGGCCAAGGCAGGAGAATGGGGCTGGATCATCTGGTCCATGGTGTAAAATCAGCACAAACAATTTAAATGGAAAAATTCATTTCAAAATACAGTGACTCACAGGGCCCTTTTCTTTTCTGAAAGATCGCAGCACCTCACACCTCGTAAGTTTGCCCCTGATTATAGAAACATCTGGAGAGGGGCCTTGCACTCTCGCCTGAAATACCCACTTTGGATGGAAAATAATTTTGGCCTTAAGTGTTGTAAAGCAAACCCCACCTCAATAGGAAGCTCTCATGACCTGATGTGTTCCCTCTGTGTTTTTCAGATGAAGGAGCTCCAGAGCAAAGGAGATTCGCTGCCCAAGCCGGAGCCCAGGGCCCTCTGGGGTGGCGAGGACACAGGTATGGGTTGCGTGCTGCAGGGCGGGCAGTGGGGCTGAGCGGGCAGCGTGTCCTGCTTCTGATGCGCCTTTATTCTGGGCTGAAGTGCTTTGTCTCCAAGCCAAGCCTAATTGAAGGATGTCTTTCATGTCAAAATGAGACACGGGCTCTCACCCACTGAGTGTTTGCTGGGCGAAAACAACAACAACCTCACTTGCGTGCACGGGCACAGTGCACAATGTGCAGCACAAAGGCTCCAGAGGAATTATGCCATGACATAATGAGGAGAAACAACGGAACTCTAGCAGATCTGTTTAATAAGCTGTCAGACACGTTTCAGCATTGACCTGCTGTGTGAGCAGAGCTCTCGTTAGCTACAGCTAGAGTCCTGTGAATGCATCTGAGGGCAAAAGCGGCCACTCAGTGACCCCTGGTCTCTAAGCAGAGCTAAGCTGTGCACAAAGAGGAGCCTCAGTAGTTTTGGTATAGATAGAATAAATTGAATATGTTGAGCTCACATGCATTCTTCTTACTCCATCTCCTTTCTGTCTTGGAGTTTTGCTTTTTAGAGGGATGTGGATTTTTTATGTGTACTTTGTTTATTTACTTTTGCCTAATCATAAACATAGATATTATTATAAATGAAAAGTATACCAAATTAGCTTGGATTGTTGGTACTGTGGTTAGCTGACGTCAGAGCTGCATTTAAGCCAAGAAAAAAATTACCCCTAAAAATGCTGTGACTACACAGTCCAAATGTCCCAGTAAACATAAACTGCTCCTAACATGACAGTAGATGTCTGATCCTGAGACAGATTTCACTTGGATGTTTGGAGGACTTTTTTCTTGCTTTCTTTGCCATTTTTGCAAATGTCACCCTGGGAAAAATCCCAGAAGCCTCTGTCCCCATTAGGAGGAAATCTTTCACTTCCTTGCTTTGATTTTTAATGCTTAATGTTCTTGGTTAATTCCCCCGACCTATAACCAGTCTTGGCTTCTATGCATAAACATGAAATCCTGATCTAGATGATAAAATTTCATGAAACAAGTTTAGAAATACATTTAATTAGCTTAACACGCTCACCCAGTCATGAGATCTCATGGTACTGTGTGAGTGTTGCAAATTACACCGATTCCTAAGCCCTGGTAGCTATAGCTATAATACATTGTTCTTAAAAAATATGGTAGTCCACACGGGAAGCTGATTTAACTAATTTGAGTGGTGTTTTCTTCTGCCTGAAATGCACTAGGCCAGTGATTACCCCGCTACAAGCTACGTGTGCGGTGGGAGGGCTCTCAGTGTCCGTTTCCTCGCTCCTGCTCTCTCTTCACTACCAAGTTATTGTCTTCTCAGTTAAGTCCACAGCTGGCTACACGTGAAACCACATCTGGGGAATGACCCAGTTAAAAATACGGTATTTAGGGACCACTTCTTGGCAGTGGTGATGAGATGGGGATGCTGGTTGTTCTTTTTCTTACCCATGTTAATTGGGTATCCAGGCTAATTTCAGTTAAAGCAGAAAAAGTGCTCACGGCTTACTAATCTGGGACCTCGTCCCAGAGTAGCTGAAGTTTAAGGGCTCTTCTGCCAGGACACAACTGCCAACTGTAAAGATTACAATTTCATGCCCATGGCTTTTTTCAGTTTATTGAAACATCAGCTTTTTTTCTACTTTTTCCTCATCTTTTCCAATAAAGACCTATTTCCTGACACAAAAGCTAGCTCGATTAAAAATGTGATGAAAGTGCTCTAAAGGCACAGCTTGAAATTCAGCTTTGTAACTTACTGAAGAGAATTATTTTACGTTTGATTTTTCTTTTGATGCATTCATTTATACACTGCAACATGGTAGCAGATCAAAGGTCTAATAATGCTTAATTGCAGTTAATATACATGTCTCTCTATGTGTCATACTGAACTTGCACTAAAAAAGAAATATAACAGTCTGGATTGAAGACATGGGAAGTCCTTCCAGATTTACCTGAGGGACAACCTTAAGCCACTGGTGTCAGGCAGGAAAGAGAACTCCATGCCAACTCAGATGCTGCAATTTGGAAGATCTGTGATGACTTCACATTCTAAATTTTTTGTAAAAAATTGTGCTTCCAGTACTCGTAGCTCTGAAGAATTTTTCTCAAATAAAATCCAAAACCGTCATTTCACCTGAATTCAGACCTCTGCAAAGGGGGTGGTGCTGTCACAGTTGTCACTGGTTTCTGTGACAAAGAACAGACACCATTCTTCTGACTTACAGGAGAACTGTCTGAAGAGGAGAAGAATCAGTCCCTATCTGTGTCCTTTTCTCTCCCTTGGCTATGAAGGAAGGCTGGATGAGCTGGGTTTAACTTATTCTTGGAGATATTCAGTGTCAGGGAATCCTTGATGTCCGTTTTCCTGGGCAGCCCATGCAGATACAACACAGAACTAAGTATTTGTGGGGTTTAACCCTTGTTTTTTTTTTTTTTAATTTTCATATTTTTCTGTTGATTTATAAATCTGGCACCCGACCTACCATACCATATGGTGAAGGAGGTCAGCCAGCACTGAATTGGCCAAACCAGAACCCTGGATGATTTCTTCCAGAGTGTGGCATTAGGTGAGGTTTCCAGAGGATCTGCTACATTGCTGTAGTTGTGGGGGATGAAGGTAAAGGAGGGCAAGAGGATGAAAAAAACACCAGTGGAGAAAATAGCAGAGTGATGAGGAGGCACCATATCCAGATATGACCTTTTCTCTTGCCCTAACATTTCCTTCACAGTATTCCTTCCAGACAATATCCAAACTCTGCCTCTATTACGTTTGAGGTCCTGTTTCCCCAGAAGGGATCCACATTTTGGCAAGACCTCCAGGCCTTATAGGAGAGCATCATATGTTTGAAAAGCAGTACAGGGGCCATCATCTACAAGCTTTTTGTGTGCTATGCACACAGCTAAGCAATAAATCACACAAATGTATTGTTGCAAGATTAATAGGGTAAAGCTCTAGGAAAATGTGGCACAGAACAGAAGATAAGTATCAGGAATCTCCTGGTTGTTCATTTCTACTGATTGGCTCCTGCCCAAGGAGGACAATTGCTATGAATTTTATAGACACTGAAATAAAATGATTAAAAAGGTCATATTGAATGAAGATCCCAAAGGAAAAGTTGCTATAATTTCTGTATTTTTTGATGTTGCTTGTAAAAGTGACCTTGACAGTAGGCATGTGCTTATGTTGCTTCCTTACAAGGAAAAAACACAGTTTTTTTTTCTTTTGTGGTGGTAGCCCAAGGTTTCTCTGCATTATATTTTTCTGCACTACATTTTGCAAAGAAATCTGTGTGAATGCACTTCTCAAAGGGTGAGGTTTGTCCAGGAAAGAGGAACCCTAACCAAGGCAGAATATACTGCAGCACCATACTGGGATCCATCAGCCCTTGCCACCACATGGCACAAATGGATCCTGAGTAACAAAACAACCTGACTGAGGAGACTTTTAATTCCTTTCACACCAATGCAAATGCTCTGAGGTAAATGTGTTTCAAAAGAGAGAAGGGCTAACTAAGGCTTGCTAAGCACTAGCCCCTAATTACCTTTCAAGGCCCTAGGCAGAGAGCAGGCTGTGCCCAGACTGATTGCCTCAGGGAAGAGTTGAAAGCCTCTTCAAGGACACCTTCTGCTTCTTCACCTCCTGCACAGCTGACGAGAGACTTCTGTTCATGTGGAGAAGAAACTATGTTTTAAACTTTTCCATGTAAACTGTAGCAATCAACGACTGATGTCTAAGACTGTTTGAAAACCTCAGAAATCTTCCCACTTCTCAGGAATTAGTGGGCTAAGGGGCATGATCTGAGTCTCTGTCATAGATTCATTTTAAATTATGCCAACAATCACAATGCTCTTTGATATCCTCCGTAGTCTCAAGCAGATCCTTATATACACTCTGTCACTGTACTTCTCAGAAGGGAATTTGTGAATCATTATAGTGGTGAGGGAAATGAATTAAAGACCTTTTATTATATTGAAAATCTAATATAGTCAAGCAAAAATGCTTACTTAACCTGAGATATGCTATCATTTTTATTTAGTCTATCACATCATTCAAACAGCATTGTCTTGAAATAATTACTGAAGAAGACAAACTCTTGTCTGTGTAAAACACGGCAGCATAAACTCATTTACTGCAAATTAAAGCAGATGGAAAATTGCTGTTGCTTTTAATATGGCTGGACAAAAAATAAGATTGCAAGTATGTTAAAAGAAAATGTAAGACTGTGGCTTACAACCTGTCCTAAACCAAGTATTTAAAGCATCCAAGGAAAAATAAGTTAATTTATTCATACCAAGAAATTGGAAACTTTTAAAGAAACACCTCACCATAAAAAGCATAGGATGCCTGTAGACAGTCCCAGGGAGAAAAAAAAATAACTGAACAAAGATCTCATTAGAGTAACTCAGAGCAAAGACATAAATATTGAAACAACAAATAAAGAATGTTCATTCTAGAGGCACACATATACATCACTACATGGATGCAAATCACCCCACTGAAACTAAAAGGCTACTTGTCTACCTAAAAATAAAACCCAGTGTCTGCACTGGTCTGTAGAACTGAGTATACATTCTAATACAGGGTGACCTACATGGCTTGGGCTCTAAAGAAACCCTTTAAGCTCAAACCAGCCTGGCCGGGGGATAGAGATACTTCGCCATGCACCAAGCTCTTTCCTCCTAGGTCTGTTAGTACATAGCAGATGTATCAGAATCCCAACAGTTTTAACAACAGAAAGTGCAGGTTCTGCTCTGCTGGGCACGTTTCCCGGGCTCTCAGCATTGTGCTCTGCCTGCACATTTTCTAGCACTTGCACAAATGTAGGGTTTTGAAAGGGAGTAAAAATTGAAGGGACACTATCTGCGTGAGATGTATCCCATTTAAAGCAAGAGTTATAGGTATTCTACTTATGCCAGAATTACCTTAGCTGTTCAAGTTGGTTTATATGATCCTTCACTTAAAAAAAAAAAAAAATTATATTGTTCCTCTTCCCATTCAAGAGGGATTGGCTAACTGAGGGACAGCATAGAGAACACTACACTGGAAAGGCTGGAAAGAAGACAGAGGGAAAAAACAAGGCTGAAAAAGAAGACATGACAAAGACCAGGGGAGCAGTGCAGGAAATTACACCATGACACTTTTGTTACACTGTGATCCAGGACAAATGTAGACTAATATGATCTACTTAGCAAATGCAGATGGGTCAAGTTTGAAATCACTTAAGCTAAGAAGTTTCAGTCTCTAGAGAAGGGAAAGCCAATAGCAAAAAGAGTCCTCCAAATAATTGTCTCACTCTACATCATTGAGCACTTTGCTCAGGAGCTTTATGATAACAGCCCTTGAAATATATCTTTCATTTATTTCAGTCCCTTTATAACTCTGCAGGAGAATTGCATTTCTGTTCTGGAGTGGAAGGTCCATAATATCCTCTGTTAGGGATTTTGTCTCAGCTTTCTGTGCTGCTCACTTGCACCAGCATACCCAAGCTCACCTCTCTGCCTCCCAGCTGGCTGACGAATGACTTAAAAAGAGGGATCAAATCTGGAATTTGAATTGGCCTTCCTGGAAATGCTATTTGAAGTCTTCCCAAACAATGAACAAATTGTCCATACAAGGACTTCCTCTAAAAATTACTTCACTGCATTGGGGGCAGTACACTACCTTCCCCACAACGCTGTAAACATTTGACTAACAGCAACTTGCTCAAGAGAAAATGAATAAGCAGAACTTCACTTTACACAGAAGAACTGTCACATTTTTGGACTTTCTCCTTGGTTCTGGAAAAAATAATCACGTGACAAAACCAAAGGAGTCAACAGCCCTGACATCACGAGGGCTGGCATTGTACTTCAGACCAGACAATGTTTATGGAAAGATGGGGGCTAAATTTCTATCCTGTCAAATCTGTGCATGGTAAAGAAGTGCCTTGGCAGGCAGGATCAGAAAGGGCTTTCATCACATTTGCACCTTGCTGCCATGCGTATTTCCCAGGAGTTTTTGTAGCACAGATGTATTCCAGAGTTTTTGGAGGTAAAAGAGAACAAATTCCTCTCAGAAAATACAGCCTGGAAAATAGCCTTCTCTTTTTATAGAGGTCAGAGCATTGTTTGTGATTCTTGCAGCCCAGAATGGCTCTACAACACTGCTATTTCCGTGGGATGTTGTGTTTGTACGACCTGCCTTCAGCTGTTGTGCTGTGTTGCTATGTGCAAAGGCTGACAGCTGGTGTGTTTCGCTCCAAATTAGTGCCTGCCTTTCACTCCAGAGTGAAGTAATACCTAAACGAAGGGCCAGATTCCAGTTCTCTATGGAAATGCCCCCAAAACAAGTGAAAATACTACCAAAACACATGCTTTGTACCCATTTCCTGATCAGTCACACGATACTTCCTCTCTCTATATGGAGTTCCCCACACACTCCCACACAAGTTCCTTTTTTTTTTTTTTCCTTTCTTAGCAGTCTAAACATTTCGTGTTGTGAAAAGAATTCAGAATCTCAGCAGAAATTACATATTTCGTGTAAGCCGGCCCCACAGAAGTGTCAGAATGCTGAGCCACGCTCGTGGATGATGGCACATAGCCTGGAAGCCTGTTTTTCTTCCCGTGGAGCCAATTCAGAGTAAAACGTGATTTTGAAATCTATTTTAAGATCTCCTGTGAAAATGACGATGTCTTAAGAAACAGGACTTTTTATAAGTCAATAGCTGTAATATATTGATAAAATAGTTTTTTAACCAGTTTAGAATTCTTAAATTTCTTAAAGAGAATTTGAATTGCCTCTTTGTTCCAAGTAAAGGTTCTCTTGGTCCCGGATCTCATCTCCAGTAATGGTTCGTGTTAGATACCATGCAGAGGTGTTTCATAGTCTTTGACAGTACTGGAAGTCCATTAAGCATCAGATGGTGACCTAAAATAATAGCCGCAAATTTTTTTCTAAGTAATCAGTAAAGCAAAAGAAACACAGAAATGAAGGAAATAATATTCTCAAAACACTTTTGATAAAGGCAAGTGAGTGAACACTCAAAGCTTAGCTTCATTACAGCTTTTTTTTTGTGAATTTGAATCTTGTAGCTGTGCTGCACAAGGTGGTCCATTGATAGTTTTCCAAAAAAACTAAGTAATCCCTAAATTAACAGGACTTGGGAGACACTGATAAAGGTACAAGATACTGACAAATGTTCCGAGATGTTTATGTCCTTTCCTGGCAGCCACAAATAGGCTTATTTAACACAGTGGGACCTGATGTATCAGCCTCACAATATTTTTCAGTATTTAAAAACACCACATCTGAGAATAAAAATGTGTATGAAGAGAAAACACTCATTATATTAATGAAATAATGTTGGTTCTCACAGTTTCTAACCTCATAATAGCCTTCCCCCCACTCCAAGAACAAAACACATTTTCCTATTAAGCTGTTTTTAACAAATATGTTCACTAGTTCATTAGTCATTACTGTACATATAAGAATGTTTCAGTGAGCACAAACACATGAATAAAAGTCATTTTATATTATTCTATGATTCAATTCACACAGTCAAAATGACTTGGAAGTTTGCTGGTTGTGGTTGCAGCACCTAAAGACAAATATACTTGAAATAATCAAGGTGAATGCTCTGGGGTTTGAGTGATTGCAGACCTTTCATCAGTGTGACCTGAGACTAGATTAAAGAGTTGTAAATTCCGTGTGTGCTGTTCTACATAGAAGAGTTAAACAAGACAGAATAAATATGTGTTAAATTAAATACACAATCACAGCAATAAATATATATATATACATAATACTAAATATGAGAAAACTGTAGTCTGTAAAAAATACTTCACAATGCTATCCCCAGACAAAGCTGAGCATACTTTACTACCATGTACCATCCATTTTGAAACAGATATAGTGAAATCAAAATAGGATTAGGCAGATATAGAGTTACTACTCAGCTGAACCTGGCATATGCAGATTATTGCGTATTTCATGCTTTCATATCTCACACACTGGCACAAACATTTTTTCTTCCTTTCTGAGAAATGTCTTTCCGTTCTGTGCCCCTTGTCTGCCACTAAGCACTAAGGAACTCAAAACTGTGGATCAGGTCAAAGACAGAGTGCTACTTTCAAACCTTATGGAAATTGGGAGAAGACAGCATTTGACTTTGATCCCGAGTCCAGTAGTTGTGATTTAAACCACTGTTTTGAGTCAATCAGTTTGGGTCAGTCATCAAAGGAGCGAAACGGCTGTCAAGTTTTGCTTTGCAGGAGGTGGGCTATATGTCCAATGAGTTGAGCATGGGATTGAAAGCCACAAGCCTTACAAAATGTTTATTCTATTTCAGGCTCATCACATGACAGTGACCCAAGTCATCCAACTTCCCCATCTCCTCATTCTTTAAAATGTCACTGTTAATATTTGCCTGTGTGAAGGTTTAAAGGGTTCAGGATAAAAACATGCATAAGTGAAAATCATTGCTGAATGAAAATCAAGAATAATAGCACTGGTAAGAGAGTTCCCTATAACTGTAGAGAAGTCCACAGTGCTATGCTTTGCAAGTGACTAAATGCTGCCATTGGCAGCCAAATTATTCTTAGCCTTTCTACATTTAAGCTTTAAATTTGTTCTCAGTGGTTTACCTGTCTACACTAGTGGTAGAACACCAAAGGCCAAAAGTCTTGTTTTCAGTCCCCTATCTCATTGGGCAGTACTTTGCTTAATCTCTTTATGCTTCATCTGGCACTTTATCTGTATTTCTAAAGAACTCCACTGTCAACAAAATACAGGCTGCTTAGTAATATTTCCTCTATTGCAGCAAGCTAAGGCATGTTCACAAGTCAGAGTTCCAGGACTTCATTTTTCTGATGCCCTACCAAAAATACGTAGAGGTGGTTGATTCTCTTTCTCATGTTCTTCCTCTTACTAAAAAAAAATTTAAGATTCTATAGCATTATTAAGCCTGTCTTGTGTGAAAGATCGAGGCATTATATTCAGCTGGGCAGAGAAGTGTTGTGGTATCTCACTGAGGGTACAGAGATTAGTGTCACACTGAGAATTATGTACCAGTCACACTGCATTCACCGGCAATCCAATAAGCTAGACCTGCTCGTCCCTATTCTTGTATGCAAGCATTTTCTGAAAAAAAAAAATCATGGTTCTGATGGGAGCATTACAGAAGTATCACAACCAGTTGGAGCATGGCACACTGGCAAACCTGTATTCATTTTTTTTTTTTTTACAAGTTTAAAATAACAGTGCAGCGAAGGTGTGTAAGATCAATGGCACTATGCCTTGCCCACTAAGTGGGCTGGGACATGTCTGCCTCCAGCTTCAGCTGTGCCAGCTGAAGGGGCTGTGCCCAGCTGCTCATCACCTGGCTGACTAATGCAAGTCAGTGGGAGCTCCCACATGGAGATCTGCCAGCTGATCCAAGGGTTGGTAACACCCACCATGTGGGTGCTGATGAGCAGATGCAGATGCACGGGGGCGAGGAAGCCCTTGCTGCAGGCTGGAAAGGTTGTATATTCACAGCCTGTGGTCCACTGCATGACTGTGCATGGGTGGGTGTTCGTGCTTGTCAAGCCTTGTGATTCTTATCCCTGAATTGGATGAAAATTTGGAGATAGTCAAATATGAGCTAAGAGGAAGAGACAAGAGGTAAAGTTGTTGGACCTGATACACATAGCAGCAAATGCAAGACTTGTTAGGCAGACAGCCAGGTTATATGTTCCAGCATCTTCTTTTGGGCTTGAAGTCTAGTAAACCTATGGACAAAACACTTGAACTTTTCTTTGGGGAGTCACACAAAGCATTTACAAAAAAAGAAAAGGCAGCTTCTAGCAAAGTAAATAAAGCCCATATCAAAGGTTTCCAATTCACTTTAGGGCTTAAGGTGTTAAAAAAAAATGGACTGATTGGAACACTACAAAGAGATTCATAGTGCAGTGAATGACTGAACAGGTTTCAAAATGGCATCTGGAAGTGAAAAAAAAAATTAATGCTGGGAATATTTGTGGCTTTTTCTGTCTGTGTCTGCCTATGAAACAGCTGTGGGACTTCTTTGTCTTACAGTAATATTCTTCGTGGGGATTGTGTGCTGTGGGAAAAGCACTTTCCTGGCATTTCCAACATGTTGGATGGTGGCAGGTGATGCTACCACTTGCCAGTTCAATGTGAATATGGTTATATTTCCTTCCTTCCCCACAAATTTGGATTCAGGTCCTTCCTGGAATAACAGCCTTTTAGGTGTCAGTGTTCCAAGTCCCTCATTTTTCACTGTGATGGTGGCTCCTGCTGGGAAGGGAACCAGGGCTATAGTAATATCAGATATCTCAGTAGCATTCCTCCAAGGAACAGCAAATGCCTGGAGTGCCTGCTCTGGCTCTTGCCATCCAAAACTGTCTGTTTACAATGCATGTAATTACAGAAATAAGGTTGGCAGATAGGGAATATATACTGTACAGTAATGTTACTCTAGATGCTAGAATGGGAGAAAGTTAGCTCTACATTTAATTTTTGGTTCTGCCACAGACCTCCCTCAGATGAGACACATTGTCTACCCTGTGGTTCAATTCCCACCTTTGTAAAATAGAACTAATACTTTCACATCTCTCTGAGATGATATCAGGCTCAGTGTAAGGCAAGATAATGTCAATTAATTTTAAGAAAACTGGTATGTCTTGTATATCCACTGCAACACACAACCACACAGGGTTGCTAGCTGGAAGCCAACATGTATAATTCAACTTTGAAGAGCACTCTGGAGAGTTATAACAATGTTAAAAGTATTCTTTCAGGTCCATAACTAAACTGGACTAAGGTTGGGAATCTCTGGCTAACATATATGGTGTTTAAACTTGACACCGGATTTTTTCTTTTATGTAAATATAGATAGATAGATAGATAGATAGATAGATAGATAGATAGATAGATAGATAGATAGATAGATAGATCAGGAATAAAATGACCAGCTCTCTCGATGTAGGTTGACAAAATGATCCTCTAAAGTGATTCCACATCTTTTACCTGTAAAGCTTCAGAAAAAGAAAAAAAAAAATCACCTGTAATTCAAATCAGCCTCTAATTATCTGTGGGTTTCAGGACCAAACTCCTTCAACTAAAAATTAGACACTGCCTGATTCACGCCATAGATGCACTGAGTTGCCTTCAGGGTGCTTATTAGTCTCTTCTGACCAAGGAGGGTACCTCTGGTGACTACATGCCTTACTCAGGTAACAAAACTTAAGGGGAGTAAATATAAGATGAATGAATATATAGATATTTTAACTCTACTTTGGACCAGTTACCTAGAGCAAAATTAACACATCTTCCCTTGCTCTCTGTTTTAGATTAATTAATCTATGTTCAGAAATACTATAATAACCCCACATTTATCTGGGTCCTGCAAGGGACCCAATATCTCTTAAAATTATAAATCACTAAACACAAATCACTATAGATAAAGCCCTGTTCAGCATGTACGTTTTGCATCCTTCTGCCTGGGATGCCTTTTAACACTTCTTGAAATAAAACCTCCTACAAATAACAAGGAATATTGAAGCAGTCAACATAATGGCAAGAGACACTGGTGGTATCACCAAGAGGAAAAGCATGACATCTGGCAGTGTGCATCTTCCTTTATCAGGCCTCTGTTTTCACATTGCCAACAATCTAAATTGTTGTTTTGAGTTTGGACCCAGCCGAACTTCTCTCTAGCAAAAATTCCTCTCTTTGACAAATTCTCTCACTACTTACATCATTTGATGCCTTATCTCCAAGGTTGCTGGAGGATTCACATGCTTAGAGATTTTTTAAGATAATGAATTGATGATGATGACAATTATGATGATGAGGGTTTTGTATACACATAAAAACATTGAGATATCAGGGTAGCCAACACCTAATGGAACACTAGATGAAGAGATAAAAGAGATGACCCCTTAGCTAGGTTAGTTCAGCTGACATTGGTATTTCAGCACATGTATCTCATGCAAGAAGTGCAAGGAAACTTGTTCAGATTATGCCCTTGATAGAAAACGCCTAAATGTCCCTCTGCTATTATTCTTTAAAACTAAATACTGGAAGAAAAAACCTGAGTGCAAGAGTCAGCTGACACTACATGCTTACACTATTCATTCTGGAGCTCCTCACATAAGGCTGCCTTGTGACCAAAGAAAACCAGCAGACTGAACTCATAGCATCACTAAGAATCTTCATTTCTCTCATGACTCGGGTTTTTTTACAAGTTTTCCATCATATGTTTTCACCTCCTTTTCCATATGAGCACTATTCAGTTCTGATAAGACCAGATTCTGTGCAGTCACACCACACTGAAGTTCATAACATCAATAATGAATTTAAGTATCAGTCATCCAGTGAGGTTTTATGAGAACTGTAAGCTAGACAGACTACAAAAATTTTTGGAAGGACTTTTACTTTGCAAGGACTTTTACTAACCCTGCGGTGGCACACTACCAGGAAGGCACACTCAGAGGAAGGCACACAAATGTGGTTTTTCTGCAGCCATCCCTCTCTGACTGCTATGGGCTGAAATACCTGCAGCATTTACTCATAAAATCACAGTGACTTCAACTGTATTAGACTCAAATCCATGTGCTGGAAATAAAATCAGAGGTTAGGGCATTGCTTATCAGCTATTTTAACTAGAGCTCAGTTCATCTAAAGAATGCTGTAATTTTCCACTGTTTCTATAAGGATGGGAATTACTTTTTTCTCAGCACAGCCCTGCATCACTCTGTGATCCTGTGAGTGTAATCCCTCGGCACTAAAGCCTCTTATTGACAATGCAGTAAACCTGCTCTGTAAGCATCAGAAAAGGGAAATAAACGATGTTCCAAATTTGTATTTGACAAAATATGACACTGAAATCAATTAGATGTTTCCAGATCAATAGGGGCTTCAGTCAATAAACCTCCTGTCAACACACTGTCTAGCAGACTTGTTGACAGCATTCGAAAGCTCCTGATTTAAAATCTCTGTTGGGGATGTTATTAAAGCTGTTACTCAGTTCCTTATCTGTTTGCTGCTACTTGTAGACATCATTTGTGGGGGCAGCCTGAAGGTCTTGACTGAAAGTTTTGGCTGTTGCACATGAAACTTAATCACAAGGTCAGAGACTTGTTTGTTCAGGATTTACAGGAGGAAAATAAAAGCTTCCGAGATCTTGCTTCAGAAGACAGATGCTGTTAATGAGTACCATTGTCTTCTGTAGTTGGGGGCCATGTCATCCCTGCAGTCCAAAGCCTGAATTTCATCTTCGTTTAATTAACCCAAAGCCAAATACTGCTGAAAATATTTGCAGAATTTGAAGAAGTTTCCTTCCTGAGTCAGCCAAGTAATTCTAGGAACCTGATGCATCCTAAGGTCTTGATTCAGCAAGATAAGTAAGCAAGAATTCATTTATTCAGCACTGAATTAATTGCCAAACTGAAGTTCAGAAGCTATCAGAGAATCGAATTCCTGAAGGATTGAGGCACTGAATTCCACATTAGACAATGAGGACCAGGACAGAATCAGAAGAGAGCTCACAGATACCAGTTACCATGTGGGCTGCCGAAGCCTCTGACCTTCCCGAATGGCAAGAGGGAGAAGTTTCTGTGCGTCCTGTAAGCAGTGTCAGGCAGGATTAACACCTGCCTGCCCACCATAGATGAAGAAGCCCTCCAAGCAGCAAGGCTTTTTCTAGGGAGACGAATTTACACAGCTCAGCTACTGCTGAATGCGTTTTGAACTGCATTGAGCAATGCAGGCCCACAGTAGTGATGAGCGGCTGTTCATTCTTTAAGGTAAATTGATTCACATCCCTCCTGGCTTTACTTCAGGTATTTCCCAATCTCTGTGTCAGCAGGACCCTGGGGTGACACATACCAGTACGCCAGCATGTTGTGTCTGTTCTGCCCTCTGCCTAAGTCACCCATGGTTCCAGCAGAGTCTGTGTCTTTCTGCATCTCTCACAGCCTGGATGCAGGGCCCTGTTTTGGACGCTGTCATGTTGAAGAGCTTGATGAGCACCTGTTTACCTAGTGCCACCTTTATGTGGAATACAGTTACTTGGCAGAGTCAAACGCTTCACATTAAGTTACAAATCAAATCAGTTCTCTTCCTTCTTGCCAGTGAGCAGCAGTTCCTGGAGTTTTCTGAGTTGTTAAACTCTGGCACTAATAAAGCAGTATCACGCCACTCAGAAATGCGATACAAGACTGTCAGAAGTTCAGTACGGGCCCAAGGTCCATGCACATCAGTCTGGGTTACTGGGTTAGCTGGTCAGTTATCACTATCTAACACTGCTTTGGTACATGAGAAGGAAAGAACAGGCAACTATTCAGAGATATGCTCCAACCTATTCCTGGCTTACAGGAATTTGTGGTACAGGAACACTGAACGTCAGATATGCTGCCTGTGTAGTCAAATATTGGGGTGTTTTTTTCCTATTAATTTGTGCATCCACTCTTGAACTCACCCATTCTTTTGGAGTGCGTACATCCTGGGGCAAAGAGTTCTATAAACTTTTAATAGTCCGTCTGTGGAGTCTCCCTTTCCTTTTTACTTTCAGCATCCACCTTCTTCTTTATTATTATTAATTTTGCTTTGAAAAACTCTTAATTTAGAATTTCAGGACAGTCTGTCAATATTTTAGGCTGAGGTAGAAGAATAACCTGAGTGTGGAACATCATTGCAATTCTTTGACTCTTTTCCTGTATTTACTTTTTAGCTGTATAGTCCTAACCCATTGTCTATACAGATGGTTGATGCAATTTATTGAGATATTCACAATGTCTGATGCTTTCCTATAAGACTTGGCATGTCTTATAGGAAATGGGATCTTTGGTTACTTGTTCCTTGCTTGTGTTCTCTCATGCCTTTCAACTGTTAAGAGGTTTGCTGCCGTCACTGTAGGGAAAAATTTTAAATTGCAACCTCAGAACACACCGGGCTTTGCAGAACTCAGTTCATCACCTTAAAACGCTGCATGAATTATAACTAATATAACAACAATAATTCGTCCCTTGGATGGAATTCCTCCCTTCCACGTTAAGAACGTCACTGCTCCGAGGCACCCCGAGCACGGGGAGGGGGTGAAGGCCCTGCCGGCTCCGCCTCTGCCCGTCCCGGTGGGGAGGGGGCGCAGGACCCGCGCCGTGGGTGCGCGGCCGCTCGCACGGCGCCCGGGCCGGGAGAGCGTGGGCAGTGCAAGCTTCCGTGGGGCAGGGCTGGCCGCGGTCGGCAGGTCAGGGAGGGCCGGAGCGGCCCCCCCGCCCCGCTCCGCCCGTGCGTGTGTTTGTGTGCGCGCTGATTACAGTAATTTTGAGGGTGATGTTGCAACGGGGCAGAGTGTGCGGGGCGGCCCGTGCTGAACTTTATAACGCTCCCGCATGTCAGCCGCCCTCGATATTGCGTCCATAAAGGGGTCAGCGGGAGCGCCGGCCGGCCTCGCCGCCCTCGCCGCCTCCCTCCTGCCTGCGGGTCGCCCGGCCAGGAAGGGGAGTTATTCGGGACTGCAGCCTCGGCCGGGAGCGGGAGCCCAGCCACAGCCTCCGCGCCGCCGCGCTGCGCCCGGGGTCCCGGCAGGCAGCAAGATGAGGGGCAAAGAGGAGAAGTCGTCGCTGAAAGGTGGGTTCACCGCTCCGCCCTGGCAGGAGAGCTGTTCTCCGCGGGGAAAAGAACCCTTCCAGCAGCGGGGTCCCCGCGCAGCGATGCACCGGGGGATACAGGCGGGTGCGTGTGGGGTACAGCTGAGGCAGCGCTTGGCACGAACAGAGGCCAGGTGACTTGGCGAGAGCAGCGGAGCCCTTGCAAAAAGACCGACGCGAAGCGGGGGCGAGGGCGCTGGTGTAGCCGGCTGGAGCGGGGGCGTTCGCGGGCGGCGTGGGGGGCCGCGGCTGAGCGGGGAGGAGGTTAGTGGGTGTCAGCCTCTGGCAAGCTGTGCAGAACAGCGGGTGGGTTGTGCCGGAGACTGCCCGGGGGCTGGGAGCCGCTCGCCTCTGTGCACAGCTGGCGGGAGCATGCCGGGGGGCATTGTCGTGTAGCCTGGAGATGCCAGGGGGCAGCGAGCAGGGGACGCAGACTACGGTGACCCGCCAAACTGTGGACCTCGAGTGCTTTTTAACAACAGCACTCTGAAAACAGTATGAAGGGGCAGAAGAAACTGTCGGCGTCTCTTCCAATCTATCAAGCGGGCGTTTTTTTAGGATAGTTTTGAATCCCACACTTTATTGTGGGAAGTGGGGTTTTTTTGTTGTTTTTCTCCACTTACATTAATAAGAGTGGCAATTTCTGTGTGCAACAGAGTGAGGAAAGCAACAAGTGGGAGAACCTAGAGCCCCGCCAGCTGCAGTCCGCATTTCCTTGCTTCTCCCGTCGCCGCTTCCTTCCCTGGCGCCGGCTCCCTTCCACTTCCCGCACCGGCACGGCGGGGCCGGGCAAGGGCCCCTTGCTCCGGGAAGGACACCGGCGGCTCGGAGCGGAGCCGGCAATCATCCCTCTTTGCTCTTTCCCTATAAGACCTTTGCAGCACTTTTTTAAAGACCTGTGCCCAACTCGTAGGGGTCTCTCTCTTCTCCGGGTCATCCGTCTTGCTGTTCAGGGTGAGCTACTGCCTCTGACGGCTGCTGTGCTGCGGTGGTTGCCATCCCCCCCCCGAGGCGGAGGCACAGGCAGCTGCCAAGGGATGCCGCCCAGCGGCCGGCAGTGGTTCTGGGGGGAGGCAGCAGCAGAGGGTACGGAGAAATAAAATAAAGGGTAAAAAGGCGGTCTCCGGGCGGGGGGAGGACGGGGGCAGGTTGCAGCTGGAGCCGCTGGCCGCAGCCCAGCGCTCTTCGCTCAGACAGCGAGGCGAAACGCGCATGAATAACACCCCGTCGGGTGGAAAGTTCCAGCCGCCTGTAGGGCGCAGGAGCTCGGCACCCGCCGTACGCGCCTGACCCGTGCCAGGGCTGCGAGCGCGGATGCGCCCCGGCGGGGGAGCCTGGCGGGAGGCCGGGGTACCCCTCGCCGTGCCTTCCCGTGCCCCCCGGGAGGAGCGCCCCGGCTGTACCGTTTCACCTTGGGCTTCGTGCATGCACCAGTGCTCCTGATGTGCCCCCGGCGCGCCCGTAAGGAAGCGACTGAGCCATTAAATCCCGGGTACACGGTGTTCCCAAATGACCGTGTACAGTAAAAAAAATCTGCAGAGCGGGGCTGTTTCCTTTTTTTTTTTTTTTTCCCCCTCCTCTGTTACTGCACTTGTCCTGCCGTCGGTCATCTCCCCACTTTTTCTAGAAGCAGATTTCTGCTCTCTCCTCCAAGTTCAGGGAACAGATTATTTTTCCCCCCTTTGTTTCCCTTTTTGGCATTAAAAAAATACTTCTTTTTTTTTTTTCCCTTTTCCTTTTAGTTATGTCCCAGCCAGGATCAGGGCAGTGCACAGAAGGGACATTTGTTTTATTGAAAACCGGGCAGGAAATTTTGTTCTTCTGAGTCACTGCGGCTCCTTCAGGGAAACGTCAGCGTCCCTCATCGTCGCTCACCCGGTGCGGCGGGACCGAGAGCGGACGCAGGCTGCGGGGTGGTGGGGGGGACACCCACACTTTCGGAGGAGGTGGTCGTCCTAAAGACAGAGCTAGATTTCAACTTTGTATAACAGTAAAATATGTAGGGCAGGGGGAAAAAAAGGGGGAAAGAGGGGGAGAGAGAGAGCCGGGGTTACGGGAGTTTGCAGTCAAGGAAAATAAAAAAGGGATTTGATGCGCTTGCCTGTGGGTGCTCGGCATCCTCAGGCAAGGTGCTGTGGGAGCTACTGTGGGGGGGCTCCCTTGAGGGCTGCGCCCAAGGTAGGGCGGTGGTAAAGCCAGCGATGATTGCCTTCCCCTCCCAGACTCGACGTCCCTCGAGGCGACCCGTGGCCGCCCCCCAAAGGTCGTCGAGGGGGGCGCGATCGTCGCCGCCCCGCCCCGGTCCCGCCCATCAGCGCCGCCACTTAAACGCCGTCGGGTGCTTCGCCAAGTCAGTGCGGTGCTGGGAGCTGGTGGTAGTCTGCGCTTGCGTTTTATCCCCGTCTCGCTTCAAAATGACCGTGAAAGCAGCTGAGGCGTCTGGTCCTACCTTGACTTACTCGAAGATGAGGGGGATGGTGGCCATCCTCATCGGTGAGCGGCGTGGGGGCTTCTTCGAAGATACTCCAGGGGCTGTGATTTTTGTGTCAGGGTGGCTTAACGATTTAGTTTCTCCTTTCCTTTTATTTTATAGCTTTCATGAAGCAGAGAAGAATGGGACTAAACGACTTCATTCAGAAGATAGCCACCAACTCCTATGCATGCAAGCAGTAGGTATCAGAAATTTTGGGGGGGGATTTCAGTCACAAGTACCACTACATATTGCGAGATCTAGTTTAAAAATAATGTTTGTTTACTGCAATGCCTCCGGCATGACTGTTACCGAAGAGTTAATTTGCCTTGTTGAGGTGTTACTCACTTCGCAATGACCTCCGTAAGTGGGTTTGGGACAAATACGGCGGAGGAGATTTCTAGGGACCCGTCCCTCTTTTGTGTTGTACTTAGAGTATGAAGAAATTTCTTTGTATGATGGAACTTACTGTGTCTAGAAAAATTTTACTTCTTAAATCGAATGGATTGTTTTGGTTGCCTTCTGTAGAAGGCTCAACCAGAACTCCTCTTCCGCGATACGTGCTTGCCCTCTGGCGGAGAGATCTGCCTCCTGCTCCTGGCGACTCTCCTAATCATGTGTGCTCTTATCCTTGCAGCCCTGAAGTTCAGTCTATCTTGAAAATCTCTCAGCCTCAAGAGCCTGAACTTATGAATGCTAATCCTTCTCCTCCGGTAAGTAGATTTTACTCAGTGTGACGTTTTTAGAACATCAATTCTGCCACTAATAGAAGTGTAGCAAAATTAGCATCATGAGTATTGCATTAGTTCAGCTCATAGCACACTAGTGTAAACAAGAAAGACTAATTCCATAATGAAATAACAACTAATAACACTTAAAAATTTCTTCTTCATGTTTGAAACAGAAAAGTTTCAGTCTAACCCAATACTCTAAGATTTCAACAAGAACTTCTAAGTAAGCTATGGTTGTTAGACTCTTCTTAGGTAGTACCTAGTAGTTTAAGATAGCTGTTAAAAATCAAATTTTAGTGGCAAGAAGAGTGTTAATCTTTATTTTCAAGGTCACGTTATTTAAATTTTTAAAACAGATAAATTGTTAAAACTCTCACTGCTGAACTGTTTTAATGAATGTGGTTTCTGTTTATTTTTCTAGCCCAGTCCTTCACAGCAGATCAATCTTGGCCCGTCATCCAACCCACATGCCAAACCATCAGACTTCCATTTCTTGAAAGTGATTGGAAAAGGCAGTTTTGGGAAGGTAAGCCTAACTGGTTTTTTTTGTTTTGTTTTTGGTTTTTTTTTTTTTTTTTTTAAATTTTAATTTATTTACTCTTGAACTCTTCTGTGAAATACTGGAGAGTGGGGTTTGTACTGCCTTTGGTGAATGGTGGTCACTTAAAACCAAACCTGAGCATATCCTGCCGTCCAGTGCAGGGAGAGGGAGTGGGAGAGGGAGCGGGAGCAGGGATGCTGCATTTGAATGAGTCATAAAAGAGCCAGGGAATTCAGTTCACTAGAGCTATGAAAAATAGATATACTTTGCTTTTGGAAGAGAAAGAAACTAGACATAATATCTTTGGGTTAGATTAATCTGCCAGAATGGTAACAGTGTTAGGCATTTCCAGCAAAGGGATTGCACACTGAACCAGAGGGATGTGGCAGTGCTCAGCAGTTAACGTAAAGGCTTGTTGCTGGTTGTGTTTTTAAGTTGTTGTGTATTTCAGTATTGCTCAGTTCTGGAATTTTGTGCACTTTCAGGTCCTCCTTGCACGGCATAAGGCAGAAGAGCAGTTCTATGCTGTTAAAGTCCTGCAGAAAAAAGCAATCCTGAAGAAGAAGGAGGTAAGCTGCCCTTCACGATGCCATTGCAATGTCCATCAAATACATTTTTACTGCAACTACTAAGCAAGTGTACTAAACATTAATGATTTCTGATGTTTTCAGGAGAAGCACATTATGTCAGAGCGCAATGTCTTGCTGAAAAATGTGAAACACCCCTTCCTGGTCGGGCTTCACTTTTCCTTCCAAACTGCAGACAAACTCTATTTTGTCCTGGACTACATCAATGGTGGAGAGGTAAGCAGTAAGAAAATTGAATAGTATTTCCTATCATGTGCATGGGGGTAGGGTAGACATTTTCACCCTTCCTTTTAGATACAAAAAGAGTTGCAAGGGGGAGAAGTTACTACCTTGAATGTTTCTGCCTGCCAAGTTCTGAACTACCGAAGGATCGTTAGGCCATTTCCTGCTATTGTTCTCCCTTGCTATATATGTTGAGTCTAATTAAGTGCATTGTTAACAGGCTTTGGCGCCGTTTACATAACTTTGTTCTCTGTGTCTCCTGTAGTTGTTCTACCATCTCCAGAGGGAGCGTTGCTTCCTGGAGCCGAGAGCCCGATTTTATGCTGCTGAAATTGCCAGTGCACTGGGCTATCTGCACTCCCTGAACATCGTTTATCGGTGAGCAGCCTTGTTCAGTTTGTTGTACAGAAAAAAAGGTGCGCTTTGTTGAATAAGCATTGAAAAGTTCAGCTCAGTAGGTGCTTGGAATTACTTTTAATATTTTGTGGTGGCTTAGTAAACTTCTGTAAACACCTGAACCTAAAATATTCTCACTGCACCTCCTCTAACTTACATTCATCTTCTTTCATCTCCTCCTACAGGGACTTGAAGCCAGAGAACATCCTGCTCGATTCACAGGGGCACATTGTCTTGACTGACTTCGGACTCTGCAAAGAAAACATAGAGCACAATGGCACGACCTCCACCTTCTGTGGCACACCAGAGGTACGGCCAGCCCTCAGCCCCCCACTCTCAGAGCAACAGCAAGAGCTGTTCTCATCAGTGAAAACTGACTTGTCCCATGTGTATGTACATCTGATACATAGATGAGCAGGGCCTTCTAATACAGGGCTGCCAGTAAGGACATGTAGGACATGTGGAGCTTGCTGAGCAGAAGAGAACAGCTCTCAAGCCATCTGCCTGTTTGCAAAAATCCTTTAGTTTGTAGCTTTCCTTTAGCTTCGATGTTGCTGGGATTCAGTAAGCTGCTTTCATTCAAGAATGGGGAGGCTTTCCTGATTGTAAAGATCCCTATGGCTCACGTGTCTCTCTCCCTTCTCTTGCACAGTATCTTGCTCCTGAAGTTCTTCACAAGCAGCCCTATGACCGGACTGTGGACTGGTGGTGCCTTGGAGCAGTCCTGTATGAGATGCTTTATGGCTTGGTAAGCAATGAATCCTTCATGACAGATCAAGCTAGCTTACTTGACCTTTCCACGAGAAACCCCATGCCTGCCTGTCAGCCTCATTAACTTCTCCCTTTCTGCTTCCCACAGCCACCCTTCTACAGCAGGAACACTGCAGAAATGTACGACAATATCTTGAACAAGCCCTTGCAGCTGAAGCCAAATATTACCAACTCAGCTAGACATCTCCTGGAAGGCCTCTTGCAGAAGGACAGGACAAAGAGACTTGGTGCCAAGGAGGACTTTGTAAGTGCAAACTGGCCAGTGCCCACATGCAGTGTGGAAGGATGACTGGGCCATACTGTTTACACTAGCTTGGGTCCGATTTAATCTATTTTTCTCTCTCCAACAGATGGAGATTAAGAATCACATCTTCTTCTCCCCAATTAACTGGGATGATCTCATTAATAAGAAGATTACACCCCCTTTTAACCCAAATGTGGTACGTATCACTTCTAATTATAGAGTGCATGGAGAGTGTCTTTTTTACCCCTTGTCTTTGTGGGGTGCCCAGGAGCCAGGGGCAAGTGGCTGGATGGCTGTGTTTGGGGAACGCAACTTTTTCCCTGTGCCTTTCCAAACAAAGTTAAAAATAAGTAGTAATTGACTTTTTGCTGATAGTCCATCTAAATTTAGCTGGATTTTTGTTGTCTCACATGCTTCAATTGCATGGCAATTTTAAAATAGTCCCCAGCCTCCCCATTTTACCAAAGGAGAAGTTAAGATATGGAGAACAAGTAGCTTCTCTAGGGCGCAGTTACGTTTGGCTTGTCAGATACTAACATGTAAAGTGAGGGATCAGGTTGTGGAGGTTGTTCTCCATCGTTTCCTGAGCATTTTCTAAACTACACTTAATAACTAGGAGATGAAAGTCCTCCCCTATGTGTGGCAGAGTGGCATGTTTGCATTTAGCTTCTGTTGCATGAGCTTAGTGGGAGTGTAGCCATACTAAATTGAATCATCTTGTTTTTAGTGAGACAGTGTGCAACAGGGTACAAACTGAAAGTCAAACTAAAACTGTCAAAGACAGCTAAACAGTGGGCCTGAGGTGATAACACTGTGAATGTCCACACAAGAGTGCTTGTCTCCATATTGAATTGAACTGCACACTCGCAAAGTATTTGGGTCTAAATTCCTTTTCTGCCCTCTCCACAGAGTGGCCCCAGTGACCTGCGACACTTTGATCCGGAGTTTACAGATGAGCCAGTCCCTAACTCCATCGGCCAGTCTCCAGACAGCATCCTCATCACTGCCAGTGTCAAAGAAGCTGCTGAGGCTTTTTTGGGCTTCTCGTATGCCCCACCTGTGGACTCTTTCTTGTGAACGTTTTTCTTTTATTATTTTTTAATAATAATAACAATTATTATTTTTATTTTTTGTTTGGCCTTCTGGTGGAACTGCCAGTTGACCAGTCACCTTGAAAGAGAATTTGCACATTTCCACCATGGCAGCTTTGCAGCCTTAATTTCAACAACACTGTTTGCTGGAAGCTTTTTTGAAGAGCACATCACTCTCTAAATGAGCTTTACAGGCTTTTCATTTCCATTTGTTCTTCCCCTAAAGTGGTGCTGTCTCCTTGAGAAAGGAAAAACAGAGTGGCTGCTGCCATAGACTGCTACGGCAGATCGTAGGAGTAAGAACAAGCTGTTTTTGTAATCGTGCTTGAAAAGCCTTGCCTGAAGATCTGTCTGAACGTGATAAGGATTTTATGAAATGTGCCTTTTTTTCTGATGAGATCTTGTGAGCTCCAAAGCTTTCCCTGTTGCAGAGTGTGTTTCTCAGTTCATTTATGTGGGTTTACTATGTGAACAAATGGTATGCGTGTGGTCTGCGTACTACAGATGGACTTAGTTTAAAGCATCGGTGTGACACTTGCAGGATACCACAATGTGGGGCATTGTTTGTTTCTTCCATATTTGGAAGATAAATTAAGTGTAATTTTGAAATTTCTTTTGTAAATCTATACTGTCAACTAAAATTATTGAAATGGGCTCACAATTACTTGTATCCAAATGCTTGAAGAAAGCATTGCTGCTATGAAAAAAGATTTCTATTTTTAGAAAGGGTTTTTATGGACCAAAATGCCCCAGCTGCAGTCGGTCAAAGCTGTTGGTTTCCTTTTTTTTTCTTTTCTTTTCTTTTTTTTTTTTTAAGTTTAAAAGATATCATCTGTAAAATGGGCATTATTTATGGTCTTGGGGTTTGAGGGATTTTCATTCCTGATTGTATGTATTGTAAAGAAAATCTGTACATTCAGTTGTAACTCTAGATGTATATTTAAACTTACAGACTTACTTGTAATGTATACCATCACTGTAATGTAATATAATTAACATGGTTATATGTATCATATTTTTTGTGACCAGACCCATTGGTTTGCAGTAAAATCCTGAAAAATACTTTCATGAACTCTGTCTTACTTTAAAACAAATGTTTTAGGAAGATTTAAAAAAATAATTACAAATAAATCCAAGCTGCCAATCACCTAAGATAATTTTGCTTAGGTGTGTGATGGTTGTTCCATCAAACTGCACCCTTAGACGTCTTACCATGGATACAGCTTGGCAAAGTACATGGATACAACTTGGTCTTCCAGCTGGGGGTGTTAAGAGTGGTTGCATACCTGTGTGGGTGTTCTTTCCTGGTACAAATGCTCCCACTTCCAAAATAAGTTTCTCTCCCAGTAGCAAAGTGAAGGTACTGATGTGCACAACACACAACTGCACTTGTGTTACGTCCTTAGGTAACGAAGACAGGAGCTGTTTAACAGTATGCTGCAGACCTACACTGGAAGCAGGCTATCTTGAGGCTGATGGAAGCAGTCCTTGTTGGGAGTCCATCCTGGAGCATAAAACTTGGCTGCTGTGATGTGGGGCAGTGCACTGTACCCCCAGTTTACCAGTGTTCCAAAATCTGTTCAGGAGGTGGGTTTCACCCACTGGTCATATGCTTGCAGATGGGGTAAAACTGACTATTCATCTAAAGCTGTTAAATAGATTTTATTACTGGGTACTACTACCAGAGGGCCTGCAAGAAGGACTCATGACCAAGAAGTAAGGTAACCACTTCCTCTGGGGTGATCCTATTCTGTTTCTTTTGTGTGGTGATGGATGGCTTTCTTCTCGGAGGAACTGAGCATCTGCACCTTATTTACAGCTCCCATTATCCACTGGGTACTGCAGTTGGTGGTCTTAGCAGTTCTGAGAACCCAGATGAGCAGTTGCTGAGAAAAGGTGGACAGCCAAATGTTGCTCAGGCTACACTGTGATAACAGCAGTGTAAGCAAATCTCTAATAGGGGTGGAATTTCTGTTAATTACATTTCTGAGATAAAAGCCTCCAGTAATTTTCCATCTTTTATTATCCACTGGATGTAGGAACAGAAAAACGTGTATGGCTTCAGCTATAAACTGTTTCTGGGAGACCACACTCAGAGCTGAAAATGCTAATTTATGGCAGCCAAGAAACCTTTCAGATCCCGTCATTATCTGAAAGAGATGCAGTCACCTCCCCCTCAAACTCCCAACAAACTCCCAAATTCACACATTCAATAACTCTTTGAATAGTATACTGATGGGCTCTGCGAAGTCTTCCACTGCTATGTTCCTGAAACATCTTTTGTGCTGATGACTTGTAGGCTAGAGATGTTAAAATATATAGTGCTAATTTGTCTCTACAGAAAATGAAACTGTATTTGCTAAGCACTGAAGCTGTGCATACACATTATCTTTGCCTCACATTTCCCAGTCGTGAGCAAGGTGCTGCGTGCAGATACACGAGCAGAGAACTGCAGCCCCAGGGTAACAGAACACTGAATACCGTCTATCGTTTTTAAGGACAAAGCCTTCTGGAGTAATTAATAATGAAGAAGTATAAAACTTCAGTGACTCAAAGGTGTACATCGTGTGCTTTTCATCTCTGCCAAGATGTAGGGTATTATTTTAATGGGTTCCTTTTAAAAAACAATGTCTGATTGTAATTCTAACTGTTCTACCATGCGTAGGCTTATTATGCTGCTGCTGCTTTCTGCAAAAGTCTGCAACTGCTAGCAATGAATATTCAACGCATGCCGCCTCAATTGTTTGGTGTAGAAAAGGGGAAAAAATTGTTCATGATTTTAATCCTGCTGATTTTAATGTATTACAGTCATGCCTGTAGGGAGAATCTGTGGAAGTCAGCTGCGTTTTGGGTTTGTTGGTTTGTTTGTTTTACAGAATTCTGTGTCTGTAAGGTCTGTATTTCCTTTAGAGAAAAGTTGCTGCACTGGGAAGAAAAGGGCTACAACTCCTGACAGGTGACACAGGAATTATGCATTATTTTGACTAAGAGCTGAAACTGTGGTTTAATTTCACTTATTCATAAACTGGAAGTAGTCATCCACACTTTCTGCAGGTGGCAAGTGGTGTAACCACCACCAGCTTGGATACCTTGATTTAGCAGAATGGTCAATGCAACAAAACTTAAAACACTTATTATATTGTATTCTGCATGGCAAGCATGCTTGGGCTTTCATATGCTCTTTGGGTGGAGTGTATTGATAATACCCGCAAAAACATTTAAATACGTAAATGCAGACATCTCACGTGGTTTAGTACGTGTTACTTATCTCTGTGTACCATAAGCCATGAACCGTTTCATGAGCCTTAGGAAGATAAGAGAAACTTCTTAGTGACTAGTTTTCTTGTGCTCCTTTATACTCAGCAGGCTGGAGGACAGATTGGATCATAAACAAATTAGGCAGGAGGCTCCTGTCTCTCTCCCAAAAGATGCTTAAAAAGTAGTTTATGCCCACCCTCTGTACACTTACACAGAGCCTGGAGAAATTAATGAAGAAAACCAAGATTCTAGTACAGCCTTGCACCTCCAGTGAAACATTTCTACAGACAGGTGCTAAAAATGAGGGACGCTGCTCAGAAAAGTGCTTCAGCTAATGGCCCTAATTCATCATCTTACCTGGGGTACCTAAAGTCAAGGGACATGAATCCAGGCCCATCTGGACTCTTCTAAGGAGAGAAATGAAATATTGCACAGCATTATGTTCCTGTGTAACAGCAGTTACCAGATCTGAGGTGTTTATGTGACACCATGTGGCTGTAGTTACTCCAGAAGGGCTGGTACGACAGCTTACAGTAAAGAAGGTTCCTGATGCTCCCCACAGTCACAGTTTCTGCTACGAAGGCCTACATTTTAAGATCAGCATAAAATTTTCCATGTTGGCTAGAACTGATTATGGAAAGTTTCTGCAAAAATGCTTCCAAAACTTCCCCAAACAATTAATAAAGATACGCATTGCATTTATGTTTTGGGTCAGACACCAATCCAGCAGATTGCTGGAGAGTCAGGCCAGGCTCCGAATAAAAGGTCTCTTTCAGAGACTGGAATGTGGTAGCTTGAGGCTTCCCGGCACAGGTACGGGCACTGCGGTGTCAGCGTTCGGTCCCCATGCGTGTGTTTGCTCACCTGCAGCCCCGGGTGCTCGCAGGCCGCAGAGGGAGCGGGGCTGTGCCGTCCGCTGGGTGCGCCCCGCGCTGCCGGCCCGGGCCGAGGGTGACACCCTGTGGTGCCGCCGGGCAGCGCTCGGCTCCCGCTGGGAAAGGGAGGGAGGCGCTGGGCCGGGTGTGTGGATGGGTGGCAGAACTCAGGAACAGGCGGCCGTGGGAGATGGCGCGTCTGGGAAATGGTGCCTTCCTCCCGCACCTGCATGCGGCTGAGAGAGGGGCAGGAGATGTCACAGCTCCAGTTTCTCTTCCAGACAGGCATCAACCCGTGATGATAGAGGGGCTGTGTTCCTGGAGCTGTGCAGGCCTCACTCAAAACAGGCTTCCTTCTGTCAGATTCAGTCTTCCCTCTAACATCCCCATCTGGACTCACCTGCCTCTGAGATGCACCTGGCTAACACAGGCGTTCCCTCCAGAGTATTTTTTGGTGTCTAGATTGCCAGCTGCTGCAATGGGTGCTGCCTCTCTCCCTGTCCTCCAGCAGAAGGGATGGGCAGCACCAAGCAAGAACAACACTGCACCGTGTCCACGGCTCCTTCAGCAGTTCCTTACTTGGATAGGTTAGACTATTTAGGAAATGGTCCACAGCCTTGGCCTGTTTATTCGGTAGGGTTCTGTTCACTGATTCATTTCTCCCCATGCATGAGGATGTGAAGAACTCAGTACTCTGTGGATGGTCTCTCACATGTTGATGAGGAGGAGATATCCCACAGTTCAGGCCATCTTTTATGAATGTAATATATGAAGCACACAAATAAGTGGTTTATAGGATAAGGCCTAAGCCTTCTTAGACTTTGTCCGGCTTTCTCAGTTCTTGTAAACATCCTTCCCTCTGCACTTTGGAGTCTATACCTCTCTCTGGTGGTCTAGAGTCTCTAGTGGCTTGGTATTGAGATTTTCTACTCTGGTGTAGAAAATCCATATACTTACTTTTGAAATCTACAGAAATCTATATTTTTCTAAAGAAATAATATTCTCTAATAGTCTGCTGTAGAGTAGAAATTCTAGCACACAGTCCTATATAGCTTCAAAAATATATTGTAAGTCAGTCAGTTGGCATTTTTACTTTTCTCAGAGAAATGAATTTATTAGTTCAGCTAAATGCACATCCTGCTCTGAAGACAGCTGTACAGCTAATGTCTCCCCAAGTATAAAGTATATGCCATACAGAGTAGCTTCCTCCTGAAAACTATTCCGTATCAGTTCAGTCATAGATGCAAAAAATAGCCTTTGTATGGATTTGAACAGAAGTAATATATACCCTACAACCACAGTTAATGACTGATTGTGCTGAAGCGAACACTGAAATAAAAAGTAAGAATGATGTGTGGGTATACAGGGACCTAGCTTTTCTGAAGCGACAAAATAATCCATATACTTCTTTTAAGTGATGACCATGAAGTGAGTTATGGGATGTGCTTAATTGGCTAATGCTAAAGAGGGTCTTGAATGTGACTTATGTTTCCAGATTTGGGTCTAAAGTTTCTCTGTAGTCCAGGATCACTTTGGCTTCCAGGCATCAGCTTGGTACTAAGGTCATATTTTACTGATGTGCTGTGAATGATAAATTTGCAGACTTGTAAGAACCATTCCTGCTTAATAAGAGATAATCCAGTTATTAACTTTTCAACCCTGAATATGGAATATCATCTCACTGAGCTACATTGGGCCACACGTCAGTCAACATTCTATGGATAAATTAATTAAATCATATCTTTGGATCAGTGTGGGTCAGACCTCAGCATGCAAACTAGTCACTTTACAGCAACTTTCCAGGTACCCAGAGAGAGAAAGTGATCTTTTTTTTTGTCTTAAACAGAGATGGTGGGTGCTCTGGAGGGAATGGTTTCTTTCAGTTGCCTATAAATGGAGATTTCACTGACTTGTAAATGCAGTTGCTTAAATAAATTCTTCCTCCCTCTCAGATGATCATTCAGCATGTGCATATTTTGCTCACCATCGATGTGTGTTTAGCAGATCACATCCTGGGCACATGGGATTGATATCAAAAGACATGGAACTAACTGGAAGTGATGCAGCTCACTAGGGAGTTGAAGTATTTTACCTCTGCAGATGCTGATAAGCCCCGCAAGCAATTAAAAACATTTAGCAGAAAAAAAACTGTATTTGTTTAAAACATGACTGCAAGCCAGTAGAAGGCTTAACAGATGTGACGACCAGCTTCCAAAGCATGGATTTTTAAATTAAGGTGTACAGATGACTAGTTATGTACTATTCCTTATTTTGTGGCCACTACAAAGAAGTATTTCAGCAACTGACGGCATGGAGATGAGAAGTAGAACAAGCAGCCTATAAAACAGAAAGTCCTAGAGGAGAAATATGAAAAGCAAAAAAAAAGAAAAAGTTTTATTATTTCTAAAACGCCTATCACTTTGGATATCTGCCCTGAAATATGCGTTACATAATAACAATTATTAACGTGACATTGCATCCCTTGGCATGTTGCCATCATGCACAGTATTATGACAGGTAATGGCAAAGAGCTGAAAACAGATAAGACACTGGTACACTCCATTAGAAAATCAGCAGAGTAGTTCTTGTGTGAAACAGTGCCAAAATCTACAGGGAGTTATACTAAATCATGTAAACCTGTAAACCATTTTTTCATATAACATGACAGCAGCATTAGCAGAGCCATCCAGCTGGCATGAGTCAAACCAAACGTTTGATGAGGGCCTGTTACCATCTGGGTCAAAAATAATTCACCAACTGTTCATGCTAAAATACTGTGGTTAGTCACTCTGAGCCAGATTTTAGAGCCTTATAACAAACATATTCACTTCTCTGGGACTGTTTACATGAATCAAAGTTAATGCTGGTGAGTACCTACTCTACTGCTGCGTGTACTATAGCTCTTGCAGATACATTCAGATGTGTATTTTTCATATAATTATAGAATCAGAGAGTGGTTTGGGTTGGAAGGGAACTTAAAGATCGTCTACTTACAACCCTCCTGCCATGGGCAGGGGCACCTTCCACTAGACTAGGTGGCTCTGGGCTCCATCCAGCCTGGCCTTGGACACTTTCAGGGACGGGACATCCACAGCTTCTCAGGGCAACTTGCTCCAGTGCCTTACCACCCTCATAGTAAAGAGTTATGTATTTACTGTTTTCCTTCACCTCAGCTGTGCAGCTTCTGTTGCAGTGGACAGGCCAGACGTACAATGTCTATTGGTTTTCATGTCACCTTGACTGGAACAGCCTGGTAGGGAAAACTGCGTGCGAACAGCGCTTGTGAATTCCCTCCCTTGCCTGATGGAGCCATTGCTGAGGTGGCTTTTGTCCCTGCTGGAGACTGTAAAGTAAAACTTACAGGGTCAAACTACTTACATGCTTTACTCCACATCTGGGTTAGACCAACAGTGCCAATGTATTTCCACAGACCACTGGGCCAAAATAGCAGTTCATTTAACCAAAAGAGAAGGGTCCCATAACCCGCCTCCTTTTCCTTATTATGGCACAGAATAATGGTACAGCACAGGGGTGGAGTTGTGAAGTGGAGCAGAACAGCAACATTTTGGCAAAAGTGAGACTTTGTCTCAGCACTCTCGCATATGCGTTAAAGCCACTGATGGTCACCCAGCTGGGCTATGGAAAATCAATCCCTTTGAGTCATGTGATTGCCACTGGAGGTTAGAGGTGCTGACTTGAGGCTGCAGGCTTTTGGCTGTTGGCAACAGGACCTTTGTTGTTGTTTTGCCTGTGTACAACCCTATGTGTTGGGGTGCAAGGCTATGGACCACAGCAGCCATGCTCCAGCATGCGCTTGGAATGGTCATGGATTGTGCAACATTTTGAAATGGTTCCTATGTTTCAACCATGAAGGCTCTGAGAGAAGCAGTGTCATCTTCCACATAAGCATAGATGGAAGATAATCTTCTCCTAAAGATGTCCATGCATCCAAGTTTTTTTCCTCCCCATTATGTAGTCAGGTCTCCAGTCATTTCAGAAATCCAAGAATGCTCATCTTGAGTGTCTGAATGCAGTTCACACCTTTTAACTTGATGAGTTTGGTAAATATAATTTCCTGAAATTATTTGGGGAAGATCACTGATTGTGAAGTAAGAAAAAACAGAGCGACTTTCATTCTCACCTTTCTTTCTGTCAGTTTGGTTCTGGCACAACAGGATTGACTTTACTGAAATTAGTCTGAGCTTCCTGTGCAATTAAAAAAGTTTAGTCCCACAACCACTTGAAAATTACAAGCAGGTTTTTATAGTGAAAATATTTTTTGACAATATATCTTTACCATTTTCTGTTGGGCACAATTTTATAAGACAGTTCTAAATTAGACAAATCATAAATATCTACCAAGTGTGAGGAATTGCAAACAGATTATTTGCATCCATTCTTTAGCATTTTATGGATGCACATGAACCAAGCAGTGACTATTTTTCCCACGTGTAGCGAAGTATATGGTCTCTATTCAGTGTTTTCATTTCAGCTCAGCTGTCTCATCTTTTTGCAGCAAATACACCTTTATGTTATCATATCATCCTGAGAGTCCTCTTAAAGTAAAAAAAAAAGAAAAAAAAAAGAAGAAAAAAAAAAAAAGAGAAAAGTGCTGCATCAGTTCCAGAATCACCTTTTTGAATACACTATTTAAAAACAGAGATTAATACCTTTCCCTGGATGAGAATCAAGAACTCAGTTTTCAGTGCTCTTGTTTCCCTGGCACAGTGTTCACCGCTGATGAATGACACTTGGCTATACTGTATCAGTCATACAGGCACATGCAGTACCCAAACCCACGACACGTGGAGATAAGATACACATTGCTTATGGTTTAGAATCCAACAGCTACTCAAGTAACTGCATATTAAAAGTAGGATCTATTGTACCTCTCTATTTATCCACCACTGAGTAGCAAATTGTAATTAGAATTTGGTTTCACAAAGATGACACCTGAAAACCCGTCACCCCAGTTGCCTGTGACCCCCTCTATTTGTCTGTCACCCTCATCTCTGAGTCCTTGTCAGATTCAGACACATTTTCTCCGCAAACAAGAAATCTCAGATCTTCTCTTTTCCCTCTATAGATAGTAGCTTAATTTTCTGTAGCAGGCACTGAAGTGCACCTTTGACAGTTTTCTTTCTGAGTCTTTTGATTCAGGTGCTGCCTTGACCGTGGCATAGCAAGCCTCTACAATCTGACACAAAATTTTTAAATTGCAGACATCTCTAACAATATCCTATCAGATATAAAAAGTAAGGCCTTTCACATCTCAGCTTTTCCTGACTCCTTTGTTCACATTTTATTTCCAGGAAAACTTTTATTCTAATGGAGATTTTTAATTCATAAACTCACAAACAACTTGTTGCAGAATAATTAGGTTCCAAATTAGTCCTGGAGAGTCTAAATCCAAATAGAAATTTATTTCTATCTGAAAGACTGAAAATATTGTTTAAATCTTTTTTAAACTGGTCAATTTTCAAATAAGGTAAAATTTTAAATAATTTTAAAAAAAGGAGAAAAATCTGCTGCTATTTATGTCAACATAAATTACAGTAAAGCCAAAGAGTCTTATGGGTTTTCATAGTTAAAACTGAAAGCAAAATTTGGCCATCATGGTTGTTAGCATCACAAAATAGGGAGTCCTGCTTAAGAACTGAAACATCTGACAGTAACCTGTTCCCACAATACTATTAGCTCTGAGTACAGTGCTTTCTGTAACCTTTCCTAAATTTAGGCTGTCACTCTTTACAATTTTAGATTCTCCCTTTATCTTCACTGTAAATCGGGAGTCTTTTTCAACCGACCTAAATAAGGTGAACCACTAATGCTAAATTACTTGCTGGCTAAAGACAAAAATATACTGATTACACCACCAGGATATAAAAAGGATGTTAAGAAGCTTGTGAGTTCTATTGTGGTATTTCCAGGAAGCTTAGTCCTTTATAAATGTGGCTTTTTTTTTTTTTTTTTAATTATTGAAATCTTCACTCTGAAAAGGCAGCTGGAAAAGCACCGTTACTAAAAGGAAGAATCAAATCAGAACCTAGCTGATCACATCAAGTGCAAAATCTAATCCCCTTCCCTCCTTTGAATATAGTGTCCGTTTGCTAATATATCTTCCAAAGCTAGCATTATAGAACTTTTATAAACTCTTCATCAGAGGGGCATTTTAATTGCATTTATTTTAAATATTCTGTGCTGATTTTCTGCAAATAAGCTTATTAATGAGATCTCCTTAATGACTTGTATGACAAGTTAATTTATGCTCCAAATATAACAAAATAGAAGGTGTAGAAGCACAAACCCAAACACTGATAGCAGCTGCATCTTGAAATCAGCAGAGGTATACCCTGATATTTTCTCACTCTACGTATACTACTTCTATCTTAATCCTTTTTACCTCAATAGCAAGAAGAGCACAATAGGTCAGGTTTTCTCCAGGTAAGTGATATAAGAAGCTTTTCCCATTTGGGTTAATCCAAAATTACATGACAAAAGGACCAGTTTGCCATACTTAGGAGGAGGCATGGTATTGCATGTCAGCAGCAGGAAATCCTTTTTCCCAAACTGTAGGTCGAACCCGCCCCTGGGAAGGTGTGCACCCTGTAACCAGAGCGTGCCTGCATGAATGCACAGGGAGCCGTGAACTAAATTTAAGGTACCTGTAAGCTGCTCTGCCGAAGGAGATGACATGAACATCCCCAACCCTAGGCAGGGGGCTGCTAGCGGGGAGCTTGACAGGTCAAATACCTACAGTGCTTCTCAGCTGGGTGTGACAGCCTGCACTCAGTTCTGCTGCGGGGACGTCGTTAGCTTGATCAATGTTTAGCCTGGTCAACTCTGACAGCGACTGTGAGCAAGGTGAGACAGCCAGGCTTTCTGTCTCGGCTCTGCAGGCCCACAGGGGACATACGGTGCTCACTTCAGCAGTGAGCTTGTGCAGAAACCACAGAAAATGTTCTTCACTACCGCTTGTATTCCGGCTCACCAGATTAAGTCTCAACAAAGTGCATTTCCCTGTCCTGTCATCACACCTTCTTGTGGCAGCAGATTTCCCACATTTCCTGATACGAGAGCAAAGTGTCAGGTGGAACACCAGAGGTCATATCTTGCCCGTCAGTTTCTACTGTGGGAGGACAGCTGTGGTGCATGGTGGTGGCTGTGAACTCTCTCTTCTCCCAGATCTCTCTTCTATCTCTCTTTTCCCTGATGACCTAGAATTACTGTATTAAGAGGACAGTGAATGATCAGTCCCTGTTCACCCTGTCCATGGCACTTGTGATTTATAAATGAGCCCAAGGAGAGCAAAAGTAAGGGGGGTGAACATCCATGATTTAGTGAAAGACTAATTTTATTCCATCCAGGAGCCTTACTTAAGCTGTGCACATTGGTTCTTCGACCCTGAACAAGAAAGGGCAAAAATGATGTAAACAATGACTAAGAGGAGAACTAGAGAAGCACCGTGTTCTTCCTTGACCACACAGACTTCATTGCAGTGACAATGCTGCTGAGAGGCAGTAGCTGCCATGAAATAAAGACAACTGATGTTTGTGTAAGTGTGGAATAAAATTGTTCACATATACAGTGGCTTAGCTGTTCCTTCCAAAATCGTAGTTCACAGTGGAGCACTGGAAAGGATCTGCTTCAGTTCCTACTCCAGCCATCCCAAACATGAGTGGCCGAGCTAAGCAGGTGGGGATTTTGCTGTCTCTGGTACCTGTAAACCACTTCTTGCTGCCAAAAACACTAGGAAATTGCAGCTACCTTCTCTATCTCTCTGCCATTTTCCTCCACAGCTGGGTGTTGCAAGGAGTAACATTTTGGCAAGCACTCAAAAAGCCCAGAGACAATACAGCCAACACGTTTGGTGCCCTATCATGAATTGCTCCCAGCCTGACACCTGCTGCTCTCTCACAGGCAGAAGCTGAACTGCTCTGCTGCTGATTGGGATTGTGGGGCCTCTGAGTTTCATGCAGGAGGATGGTCCGTTGTCTCCTGACCTCCTTTGGTGGAGCACAGACAAGGTGATGTCCATTGAGGGGTGAGGTTAGGAATGTGCATAGACCCAAAAGTGGACAGAAGGACAAGGAGATAACTGGGGTGAGGCTTTGCAAATTGTTGGGGGCAGAACACAGAAAGGGAAGATTTCTGCAAAGGTGCATATGAACTCATGAAATGGTTTATGTATAAGCCATTGCTCATGGAGCTGCACAGTGTTTGGCAGCTGTATTTCCCGTTGATATCTGTTGATTCATGATCAGTGCACGACTTTCTGGGAAGAGACTCTTTTTGTTTCCTGTTGCCTGGCCCCTGACCTGGTCTGTCAGCAAAGGTGAAGTTCCTTTTGGTCTGCTATGGGCTGTGCACCATGAACTGGGCTATTGTGCACCCTTATCTCCTGGAGCAGCAGGATGTGTGATGGCCCTACTCCCCTCTGGAAAAGCACACTGAGGCCTGTGATTGCATTATCCATGGAAAAATACAATGTGGACCAATATAGATAGGCTGTAGCTCAGCTCTAGGATCTGATCCTTTTTATAGGATGAGGTGACAAGACAAGGCCATGCTCAGGCCTTAAGGATAACAGGTTAAGTAGGGCTTCAACTTGACACTGTTGCAGCGACATGGCACATAACTGCACAGTGCAGCTCAGGCCAGAGAAAAGTGGGTGCAACGCTGCTGCAGGGAAGCAAGAGGGGAGCTGTGAGAAGCCTCAGACTGCTGCAGCAGAAGGGCAGTTTTGGTGCTCCCTTTGGGATATGCCTATCTCCAGATATGTGAGAGACAGGGAACCAATTTAATAAATGTTACTGCCACCCTTGGCTCTGATGAGGGTGTTTTATAACTTATCACAACAAATTTGATATCAGCCCGCTGTGATTCCACTTACAATGGAGATATGACAACCACTTGCTGAGTTCAGCTCCAAGGCCCCAGGAAGAGGCAAGGTAGCTGAGAGCACAGCCCTGCCGCAAAAGCAGTGCCTGACCTGAGTGTGTCCCTCATGAGTTTAATTGTTGCTGTGACCCCAGACTAGGTCCCCATATGGCTGCAGTGAGGAGGCAGCAGAAGTGCCACAGGTAGGGGTATCTGCCGGCCTACTGCTAAGTGTTGCAGACTTTGGAGTAGCCATAGGGCTAGTCTCAAGTCTGGGCTAATGTATCTTGACATAAAACATCCTCTCTGGTCCTCATTTACTCAGCTGGCCACACGAAAGGAGGAGCACATACTCTAACTTCAAACCTTTATTTTAATTTGCTCTGCTATTAGTGAATATCCCTCTTTTTTTTGGTTGTTTTTAGGCCTCAGCACTCCAAAATAGTTGTTCAGTGTACTTATTTTGTATGATCTAACTTTTCTAAGCTATCCTTTATGGTGTGAACAAACTAGTACAAAATTAAAGTGTTGGGATTTTGTTGATTGGGTGGGTGGGTGAGGTTTTTCATTTGTTTGTTGGTTGGCTGGTTTTTTCTTTTTCTTGAAAAATGATCAGCTACCAAAGCAGAAATCTGTGTGAGATGGTTCTCAAAAGTAGTTTGGCACTGTTATTCTGGAACGTTTAACTGGTCAAATACTTCACATAATTAAGTCCCAACTGAAGTTCTTGAACTGAATTTAGCTTGTTCTTTCCTGTAGTGTTCTTTGAAAAATATAGTACTGGTGACCTCTAGTGGAGTAAAAATATACTTTTTTTTTCTTCTTTTTTTTGGAGATAGTTCAAAAAATCCCCATTAAAAGCAGTGGATTTTCTCCCCTCCAAACTGTATTAAACTGAAACCCATAAAGCAGAAGCTTATTTTGCTTGTCTATGTTCAAGAAGCTGAAAGCAGACATACAAAATCTGCTTCTGTGAGCTCACAGTTCTGATGGATTTATGTAATGCAAAGATTATGATACAATTCTGATAAAGAAGGTACATGACATTGGTGTAATGCATTTAACTGTGGATTCTAAGAAAACGTGAAGAGCCCATAATGCATAATTCCCTCCAAGCCTCTTATGAATTCCATGTCAGTTCTTCTGTTGTTCTTCCTGTCGCCAGAGGGTGAAGAATATAAAAGGCAATTGGTTTCTTAAAGGTAGACCCTCAGTGGACACCCAGTAAGATTAACAGTTAGCAGGGGCAATCTTTATGCCAAGAATGCTTTCTTACTCCTGACAAAACCCTAGGTTTGGTTAAATCAGGAGTTAGGGCTTGTACAGGCATGCTCAAGCTTAAAAGCGGAAGTCTCTGAAGGTGCTATCTTCAGGGAGCATGTCATGTCCTTCCTTCCCAGCTCCTGATGCCGAAGAAGCTGCACTTGCCCTTCATTCTCCTTAAGAAGAGAGAGCTGCCCCCATCCAGCCACCCCAGGGAGTTTTGTACTGAACAGTGTGAAAAAAAATTGCCCCATTGTGAAGGTAGATGAAAGTCAAGTTCCAACCCCTGCCTGTTTGGCACTTGATTCTAGGGAAGTCGCCTACACTGGACTTTTCAAGTCAGTTTGTTCATTGTTAGATGCCTTGTTTCTTAAATGCATGGAAAATAATTGCAGTAAGGACACTACAATTATTTATTATTAATTCTTAATAAATATTAAGAATTATTAACAAATAATTGTCAGGTTGGAGGAAAATCTGCTGTCACTTTCACAGTGGTTGCTCCTGGGTCTGCTTGTCTTCTTTTCTTCCTCCTCCATCACTCCTGTTATTAGAAGATGTGTGTATTAACTTTGTGTGGGAGACTACAAACAACACCTAGCTGGGAGGGGAGCTGCAGGCACACAGGAGGGCAGAAGACTGACAAATTAGTATAGAGTGTTGAAAAAGTGTGAGTAATAAGTCAGTTAGACCACAAAATTATACATTTAAGTCAGAGTAATTTACGACAGAATTATGAAATGGGAATGTGGCAGGCTGGCTAAAAGTTCTGCAGAAAGGAAATTGAGGTTGTGGGATAATCCATGTTATTAATGAGCAATAATGTTGATACTGTTGTGAAGAAATGTGGGGATCACACCTGCGACATATAAGCAGATAAAGTAAAACGTAAGAGTCATGAAGAAATTCTTCTGCCTTATTCAGCAGCCCTACGGTCTCCACTGGTGTTTCGTGTTCCATTCTGGGCAGCAATCCCCCAAGAGAGGTGTGATTCAATGAGGGCTCTTGGGTCCAGCAGCAGATATGCAATATCTTCAAAGAGCAGAGAAATACACAGTTCATATCCCCTGGGGACAAAGCAGGGAAAGATGGACTAGCACTTGTACAGAGGGTTTAAAAGAAACATGAGTCTAACAACGAGCATAATTAGGCTCTGGAAGACACCTGCCTCAGAAGACAGTGGAATCTCTGTGTGTAGACATTTTTAAAGAGCAGGTTAGACAGGAAAAATTTAGCAATAAAGATAACCAGCCAAGACTGAGATAGCTGACCTTTTGTTGGGGCAGGAAGATGACTAGATGGCCTACAGGGGACGCTGTCAGACTTACTTTTCCTCTTTGCATGATTTGAAACGCAAAAGCTTTATTTCATCTGTGTTCCAGACTCCCAAGTGTGAACAAAGTCAATGGTAACTGCCTTTATGTGTTTTAAGACTTGATTAATACTAAATCTCAAGGACAGAGCCTAGGTTTCCCAAACTGAGTATCCAAATATAAAGGATGTTTTGAGCTTTAAGATGACACAGCTTGGTTCCTCAACCCCAGTGCAGAGTTAATGCTATCCATTCACCTTTTTGTCATGTTATAAAGGTAGATTAATTCAGTCTTTTGAATTTTTTATATATTACAGTACCATCTAGCATTTTATAGGGAAACTGTTAACTATATTTTCATGACGGATTATCTCCACTTCCAAGGTTAATACCACAGGCTGGAGAAAAACAAACGTCATAATGCCCACTATCACTGCAGGTTATAAAGGCAGCAGCAATGGCTGTGGTTTTGCAGATGGAGTTCTGATGTATCACAGACCTCCACAATATTATAAGCTAATAATTACCTTCTCTGTGTACTGAACAAAGTGAGGGTGTGTGAAAAAACCTGTATGCAGGACAGGTATTAAACAATCTGTGTGCATGTGCACAAAAGTGCAGAGCAACAGAAGCATGAATAGCCTCTGCTTCTGGGATTTACCAGCTTGTGTGTAGCTGCCTGTTGTAATAGTGTTTCCAGGTGCCCTCGTGTTGTGGGGTGACTTTATGCTGTTGTGTCCTCTATCACCGCTCTATGCCCAGACATGATTCCTGTGCTTTTCCGTGCCTTTAAACTGAGCCTGAGAGAGGAGAGAGAAAAAACTGAGCGAACTTTTCAAAGCAGTCTGTGCTTCAAGGTCACTACTCCTCTGCATTCTTCTGCTGTGGGGAGAAGAGCGAAGGAAGCACCCTTCC